>VTPC01008100.1:147975-158201 GCA_011009095.1 Ignelater luminosus
TTTGGAGAATATTACTATGCTGTTACAACATCTTTTTCTTTGTGGATTTCCTTGTAATTTCTTTTAATCAATATTTTTTTATACATGCTTATACTGATTTACAGTAACGATTTGGTTGAAATAAAGTGTATTTTTACATCATTAGTTGACAATAATTCAAAAACAATCTGCAAAATATCTTTTTTACTATCTTTGTTATTCATCGCCGTAAGGCTATGTAATTCTTTTGGCTGAAGAGGAAACTTGTTCCTGTAATGACCTCTGAGTCCTGAGAGCTACAATAATTGTAGTGATGTAGCAGTACCTATTACATGTTAACTACACAGTTCCGCAGTGCGTTTATTATGTAATGCAAACTTCTAATTATAATGTTATAGCAATATATTAATCAGGTTTGTTCTTAAACATCACATTTCAGAAACGTTTAGCAGATGCACTTACAAAACCATAAAAAATCTCTAATTGAACTAGAATGGTTAAATACAAACAATACGAAGCACGAAACCCGACTTTTGGCAAATCATTCTTACTAGGAGCTCGAGTACTAGATTCCTCTTCTTCTGGAAACCGAAACCTTTTGCATCACTAATACTACCATTAGCTAGGCCTCTGGTTAACGTAAGGTTGGATCAATAGTGACAAAACAAAAAATTAGCTGATATACATTTGCCAGGAATGATGGAATATAAAAGGACCAAAAATAACCTCAATTGAGGGGGTACTGCAATATCTCCAGTCTATCTCTGAGCAGCAACATCCTGACGTACGGATGATGCTTATGTATACGATAATAATAAAAAACAAATTTGGAAAGACTTATGTTGAGTATTAGGTCTTATTATAATTTTTAAATATCTTATGATAACTTCAAGCAACATCAAGTATTGCGCAATAGTATGCAACTTTAGTTAAGTGCCTAACTATAAGATAGTTTTTAGAATTTTAAGCTAGAAACGATGCGTGTTCCTTTCCTCTAAAAATAACAGGTAATGATCATATTTAACCTTAAAAGAATCATAATAATTTACTATGAATATGTTACACAACTGTGTGTTAGCCGTTGAATATAAAAGGAAAGGGCTTGAAGCTGAGGGCATCATTTTGTTACTATAATATGATCATATAAAGATCGGTCAGTTGTTACTATAACATGATCATATAAAGATCAGCATAAGTTGTTAATATAATAATATAATTCCAATAACTATTTTATCAATCTAAAACCAATTAATGTACATAAATAAGTGTATATTAAATATTGAAAGTTAAATGTGACTTTTAATCATCAATTCTCAACAATTTATTTGCTAAAACATTACATCGTGAAATGAGAAACGAACTATCTCAGAATAAATTAATTAAAGTTTTCAAAGACTAAAAAAAGTTTTATTTTGTACTCGCTGCAGATTCATACATATGTAAAACCAAATGTAAGTAGTTGAAAACGCTACAGTTAAAAGAGGTTACGAAAATTGGACCACATCATTTTCTGCTGGTATATGTGATTTAAGCAAAGTAAAATCTCTACCTAGCCCAGAACAAGCTAATGGACGAATAATATACAATTAGAGGTGAAGGAGTATAAAAGGCAGAAAAGAAATATTTAATGACAAATAACACAAATCACTATGGTACTCTAACTTCAAACCACAAAAGTGAAGACAGCAAGTTAGGGAGAGTTGAAAAGAATTTAGTATAGAGATGAAATCTAATTGCCAGTGCAATTAAGAATTACTTATAGAACACTGAAGAATCTTAGGAAGAAATGTTTCCCACTGAACTAAGATAAATGGAATAACTTACCCAGAACGGGAACAAAAATTATTAATCTTTGGAATGATTATTTATAGAAAACTTTAGGTCAAAATGAGATAAATGATTGATTCAGGGGCAGTAAAAATGATTACGCGCTGACGTCAACAAAGAAATCGGAAATCGACGTATGCTGCCAATCGTCAAGAAAGTTTATGATGCCAATGCCACCACTTGCTGACTGCTCCTGCACACAAACAATTAAAGGTGGAAATGTGGTTGCAAAAGCGAAGAATAGGAGACGAGTGAATATCTTGAGAAGAACTGTACAGCTCTAAAAAACATCAAGTCATGACAACATCGTTCTAGGAATGATTAAATACATGGGAAAGATTATTTAGACGTCAATGTTGCGGATTGTCTGATTGACTGAAAAACTTGATCGTTATTTCTTCGCTAAGTCCACTTTGAGGAAGAGGTTGAACCAGAAGAATCATCAAGTTAGTCGACTCTAAAAAGAATTATTTAAACTCTCCCAACCCCACCATCCCCACAATCATCGTCACCAACCATGAATGTTCACCACCATTATCAAATCCGCAAGAGAATTCGTTAGCAACAAAGCAGTCATTTACTGTTCAATTATCCATACTTTATTAACTTCTACATTAACCACCATCCTTACCATCGTCTTCATCATCATGTTTAGTTTATTAATACTGTCAATCAACATCATTGCTTCAATCCACATCCGATCCACTTAGTTGTCTTCACTACTTCACTATCGCGTTCAGGCACACCATCATCCAAGTTGAAGAGAAGCAAACAGCTTCTGTAACAATCGCTGCTTTCCTGGAAACAGAGGTTACCAACGAATATAACGACGACATGGTTTAAACGTTTAAAGACAATACGTAGCAATTATAGAGGTATATCGTCACCTCATGTTAGGTTCCTAGGAAAATATCAGACTCGATTCTGCGAAGGTTTAAATTGGTAAATTAGACGATCATCTGTCAAAAAGTCGAACAGACTTCAGAGGAGATAGAGAGACGTAAAGACATACAAAGAAGATTAGATAAAGACGAAAGCTGCGTCTTATATGTGTTGATCTGAATTTAAGCCTTCGATCAAACGCCAAGGAAGTATTTGTGAAAGATAAGTACTGTGAAGTAGATAAATAAAAGAAAACGTTATACTGACTTTCAGAGGCATTTATAAGATAGCAGAATTGCAGAGACGAAATGATATAAACTAGTGAAACATCAATGCGTAAACAATATTAAAGTAAACTAAACACAGTATATAATGTACAGTTGGTACCTACCTTATATTGCATCAAATTTCTTATAAATAAATTGCCAAAAGCAACAATTGCAATGCTTAAAACATATTTAAAGCATGAGTGCAAGTCAGTTACTTAAGATAGTGTACGAGAGTGGTGTCGATGGCAAACGTGTACTGCACGGTAAACCTAAAGGATTGCAAGTAGACCAAATGGCAAATATAGTGGCAGAGAAGGGTAGTGATTTGATGGATGCAAAATGACTTCCATAAGACTGGACTGCTGAGGACAACAAAAATAAAAACATTATTAATAATAGCAACCGAGTCTTCTAGATGTGAAATAGAAGATATAGTGAGATGAAAACGACAGTGCGAAAGATAGTCAAAACTAGTATGCATAATTTTCGCTAAAAACAAATCGGAAGTGAATAGTCCACTTTGCAATAAGATTGGCTTTCCATGTTGAACATATTTCTAAATTTTAAATAAGGTATAAAAACTCTTATTACAATTTTAGAGTATGTCATGTTTTGAGCAACTTTAGAGAAAGGACAAAACTTCATTTTGAGTTGTAATTGTGAAGATTTCCATTAAAATATACAAATATAATGTGAAGTTGGAAACGCCAACAATGTCGAAAAGCACTATAAACTAAATTATAAAGAACATTAATTCCTTATTTGGTAATACTGTAGGCATGTCCACTTCTCACTACTTATATTCTTTTTATTGCAATACATACCTGAGTATATAGAAATCTTCTACAAAGATGAACAGGGGAAACATTTTTGCCACTTGGCGCTTTCGTAAAGAGCTGTTTTTGTAATTTTACACCATGAGCAATTTTCAGGGCCGCCGTTTGTAGTGTAGAGGTGGTTCACCGCACAAGAATGGCTAGTTAGAGTGGAGGCATTTTGAATAGTTTTGACTCTCCCCCCTATCAAATGATAAATGAAAAGCTGACTTTCAAGATGGGTGACCCTAATTTTTCAATTGTACACTATAGTATCTCGCTTCTCGTTATAACTTATAACATTTTTCATAACAAACCTGAAATTTGTGTTGTTACGAAAGAAGGGGGAATATTAAAAATGTGAATTAATTTCTTTTAAGCATAATTTGTATAGTGACAGATAAAACAAACAATATTTCATATAACTATTCTAAAATTGCTTAAGAAAAATTACCGACAGCATTCGTTTGATCTTAAGACTTTTAATAAAGACCAAAACAAAAGTGCTGCCCATAAAAGCAATAAAAGAACTCAATAGTAATTTAAAAGGTAAAAAAGATTGTTCAAATTGACACAACGACATAATAGCTGGTATTTTAGGCTGTTTTATTCGATTATTAGAGGGTGCTTCTTTTCAAAGACAATATGGAATTAGAGGGCGTGCGAACAAACCTACGTATAGAATATAATAACCGCGACACCTGGAATTACAAAAAAACCCAGTCCAAATAAAGCGACTATTACCTTGAGGCCACGTAATGATAGGGTCTGGGTAATACGCCTGTTGATTCGTCTTCAGATGTTTTGTTTTTTCTTCTGCCGTTCTTGTGCAACCGTGGTAGAATGAAGACGATAAAAATAGCCATGTATACAAGGACAGAGATTATACTCTGTAGACACAAATTTCATTTTTAGTATTTTTATTTTAAATTTTAATGGTACGAAAATAACAAAATCATGCCGTAGGTGAATGCTCGTTAATTTTATCTCGTTCTTGTTTAGGAAAAAAATCGTCTTGTCAGAATTAACAACCATTTAGTAAACTACACATTGCGTTCACAATTTGCGTGCCATGTCACATTTAATAAATGCGAAGCAAAATAACATTACTTTGTAAAGGATTGTTAAAATAATCTAAACTACATCAGTGAAAGTGGTATGTTTACATTGAAATTTTAAAATTAATGTGGGTCCATTACAGTTAAACCAGGATTTTACAGGTCACGCCCGTTCTCTTGTAATACGTATGCATGTGATATAACATCAACCTGTAAGGTTATAAATATTTAAGGTTTTATTAAAAAAATTAATTTATGTGATAATTTTTAAATTATTTAGTAATAATAACTAATAAATAGTATTAAGATATTTAATCATAATGCGTAATTAAATTCAGACACTTCTTCCCATGGAGCTAATTAAAAATAAAAACTCGTTATAAAAATTTTAATTAGGCATTTGCATTCGATGAATTTGTGGAACTAAAAGTTGCATCTAATTTAATTTTTTTTATGCAGTTAGAAATTTGCCAGACTAGTTCTATTAAAATTCATACAGTTGCCTAAATTTAAAACAACAAAATTGTTATATGAAATTCAGTGGCGGTTCGTCGTTGTTCTTTTTTAGATATTTAGAATAAAAGAAGGAAACTAATTAATAACATTCCGATTTTCCCACACAAAAACATTAAAATTATCGAGATCATTCTTGTACTACACCAAGCTTCATTTAAATTACTTTTGAAGAACCCATTTCCTGATTATAATTAGATGCAAGGACATTGTCCATTATGCTTTCCTGGCTATCAAGCTTGTTTTAGCAACATCTAGTTGTGGTTCGCAGGGTCTGAAGTATCAGCACACAAAAAATGCTGCGGAAAACAAAAACAGCCGACGCCTTTGGTAACAAGCGGAAAGAAGATGAGAATTCAAGTGATTTACAAAGTAAAAGTCGGAGAGAGACTTGCTTTAAACATAAACTGCTCTGGTTCACATGGTACAATGAGATATAGGCACTCAAAATGCAAGCGAACTTCGTTAATTGGAGGTCTTGTAGTAATTATGCGTTAAACATAAAATTTTACTGAGACCGTTATTTATTATTTTTTTTCGAAAGGTGGTTATTTTACTTTATTTCGGGAAATAGAAATTCGTGTACTATAATTACATATTACAGTTAAATTTACCTAAAATTTTAACTGTATAGTTATGTTACAAATGGTAGCTTTTAATTGAAATGAAATCTAGCATAACGGAAGCAAAGCATGCTCTGTCTGCAGTACTATAAACTATTTTACAATAAAAAATTTAGGATTTATTAGAATTTACAAAAAATTAAATACAGAAGTACTAAAGATAATTTCTTTAGAATAGCAAGAGATAAAAGAAATGAATGAATTTTAAAGAACTGTTTTGGGAAAATAAATGCAATTTTTTATTCTTGGTATTGGTAATGAATTAATGATATTTAAGTATGTACCAAGACCAGTACCTACATCCAAATAACGGACGAGAAACATTAACGGCATTTTAAACTAATTAGCTTCCGTTCTGTAATACATCAAGTTCGAGCAATTTTTTTTTCGACTTGATGCGAAATATTATCTCAATCTAAATGGATAGAAATCAAACTCAAAACGAAATCGAAACTTCGCATTCAAACTTGATCAGAATTTAGTAGTGCTTATCATTTGAAATATCCTATTGGTAAAGTTTGACATAACAAGGTATTCTATCAGAAAAGTAGATTCAGAGGAATCGTAAGAACAAATAAGAGAAGTAAAAAAGTCTATAGCAAAAGCATATGTAATTTGTCTTTAATTTCATTTGATTTATTAATAAGATTCCATGGTGTACAAGTTGTCTCTCTCCATTAAGTATGTTCCTAGACTATTCAGATGTGCTAGACACAATAATGTCGCAGTGTAGTAGTTAATAGAACAAAACAAGAGGGATTGTCTATTCTTAAACTACATAGCTGTCAGAGTTACATTTGCTGATTCTAGCAATGCTTTTGTTTTCTGATTTAATATCAGAATCGTTCCCCTGTTACAGTTTGTTTTCTAAAAGTAGTAAAATGTAAAATCGTAATTGGACTCAAAACAGAAACTACAACTTGATATGCATGTCAATTGTATTAGAAGCATACCTTGTATCTAGCACAATGTGATTGTTCACTGTGATAATAGAAAGAAAAGCAGATTGTCATTTCTTTTTTAAAGACCATTTAAGATTTTAAAATGTAAGTATCTTTTCTGTCTCTTTCAGTCATTTCCCTCACTGGTATGCCAAATATACATCCTAAGCTTTAAATAAATTATCTGAAAACCTTGTTTTCATGCAACTGTTGTTTCTGCTCTTGTCTGTCTCATATTTATGTACACTAAGATACGCCAAACAATAACTGTGTTTAGAAACTTCGTTATCTGTAATGCTCAAACATTGTGTACTGAGTTTACTGTTAGTCGCAGAAAATTGATCTCAAACTTGAAAAAGTTACATACTTCAATTATTATTGCCTTTTTCGCAGAATCATCTAAACTAATTAAATTGTGAAAAATAAATCAATCTCGCGATCATCTCTAAATGCCTTGCAGTTACACTCAGTATCTTGAGTTGCATAGATAGCTTGTCTCTCTCGAACATGGTAGAATATTCTCAAAAGATGTGAAATAAGTCTTTTACTCATTTGGATAACATCATTATTTGGTAACTTTATCTATATTTTAGATTAGGTCAGAAGCAAACTTAAGCACTCTGAAAGTGACTAATAGGTAACAAAGTCGAATTTGTTGACAATTACTTTAACTGGCAGAAATTCTCGACAATAGATAAAACTTTTGGTTGTGGTCTGTTTTTTCTTGGCTCAGAACATACGGAACACCTTATGGGTGCAAAAAAGCACTCCTATAACAACAGGATGCACTATGTGATCTTTTCTTGCTTTCTGACCACACCATCTCAATAGCACAAAATTGGCAGGCGTACAATTAATAATGACCAAACTGTTTAACATATTCGTCAAAGTAAAATTCTTTTGCTCTTCTTAGAGGGAAAATATAATAGGCTATGTTTTCTGAAAAATCATATTTTTTTGAAACTCAGAAACTAACTTTTTTGTTTTTGTTGGCACTTCTTTGATGCGGTTCTGGAAACTAACGTTATCCATGATGATAAGAGAAGACGAATTTAGATTTGGGATAAATTGGGATTTAAACCACCGCTCAAGATTTTCTGAATTGATATTATCGGGATAGTCACCATTTTTTTAGTGTCGCTTTTGAGAACTAGATCAGCTTGTCTGCCAAGACTTCTGCAGTGCCTGCATGGACGACTAAATATTGATAGCTCTCACCAGGTTTTCTAAGTGGTGTTAATTACTATCTTGACAATTTTTTCTATGGGAAGCTTTACTAAAGAGCCGAGTTTCATTTAGGAAAACAGAGTTTAACAGCGAATGCATTTTTTTACTGTCCTTATATTCTCTAAAATATTTGGTCTCATAAGTCGAGTGTCTGGCTGCTCCACCAGGTATTTTCTCTCACTCTATCTTGTCCATTTAAAGCAATTTTCTGCATCATTTATACACTGATGACTGAAACAATGGAACCTTTACATTCTTTCAACAGCCATACATAAGTGTTAGCATTTTATATATTATGACTTCTCTCTAATTAAACCTTTTAGGACCTTGATTACTTGTATTTTTGAAATCTTTATTCTTTCTTCCGTTTCCTTCATCTTTTTGAATAGCTTCCTTCTATAGAATAGAAGAATGGACTACTACTGTATCTCTGAACAAATCTTAAAATACACAACATAAGGAAAAAGGGGAGTAGCAAAATGAAAGAAGCTATTAATTTAATTAAGATGAGAGCGGAATAGACCCAACAGTTCAATTTTAGAAGATAAAGCACTTATGTCAGGGATAAATACTCCATCTCTTAGATATAATAACAATGCTAGACGATTCTACGAAGCTCGCAAACCTTTTGAGTACTCTTCTGGCTGTATACCTTGCATATATAAAAAGTACGCAGAATTAGAAGTAGTTTATAGTGGCTTAAGAAGGAGAAGCATAAACTATTTATAAAGGGGCTTTAGGAAAATGACAAAAGAGTTGACAACAGTATAGATTTATTTTTTGGCAACACTAACGTATCTCTTAATATGTCAGTACTAACCTCCAAGTGATTTAAACCAAAAACAAGAAATGCAGAGAAGAGTCTGTGTTGTCTTACGTACTTGATGGCGTCTATTGGAAGTTCAAGTATTAGGGACGAAGAACTGAATAAATTTATTGCTCTGTAAAGCGATCAAAAACGAAATAATAGCAAAAAGGCACAAAGCAAATGAGAACCCTTACAGGGGGTTTTTTTGAGCCAAAATGAAAAGTGCAGTATTGTATTCATGTTCAATATACAAAGGTCGTTATTTTTTACGAAGAACCACAAAGTTGATGTCGCTGCGAAGTGCACATTAATAGAAAGCCACATGTAAAGTTTGGTTAGCGTGTCTCAACACGTCTTTAAATACGGCAGGTTAGACAATTGTGAGTATGGCGACTTGGTTAAGAGACGAAATTCGTACAGTTATAAAGTATAACTTTTTGAGAGGACTGTCAATCGACGAGTGTGTGGATGAATTAAAAAACGTTATGGGTAATGACTGTCCTCATCAGACAACCGTATTTCGTTGGTACCGAGAATTTCGAGGCGGAGATTTTTCCACAAATGACAAACCGCGGTCAGGGTGTCCATCCAACGTGGTTACTCCAGAAGTCATCAATAAAGTGTCGAATTTAATTACCAAAAACAGACGAATATCTTATCGTTAGATCGAAGAAACATTAGCGATTAGTGCAGCGAGTATTGATAAAATTCTACATTAATATTTAAAAGTGAGGAAGGTTTGCACACTTTGGGTCCCTCATTCGCTTACAGTTGAACGAATGGCATGTAGAGTGGTTTGGTGCAAAAAAATGTTAAAAGACTACGCAAACGGAGCTCCACGGTATTTAAATAAGTTCGTTACGGGTGACGAAACTTGGTTACATTATTACGATTTTAGATCAAAGCGTAAGAATCAGGTGTGGTTATTTGAAAACGAAGAGACGCCGAAGGAGGTGCGTAAATCGCAATCAATAAGAAAGAAAATAATCGTTGTGTTTTTTACAGTTAGAGGTATTTTAACGAGAACTGTACTCGATAGTCAGTAAATGAATGCCTTACTCAGGGGGTTGAACAGCTGAAGAAACTTCGTTCAAGAATAGATACTTGGCATTTTCACCATGACAATGCTAGACCACATGCAGGGCAGTTAACGCAAGAATTTTTAAAACACACTGGTCTAAAATTACTTGCGCATCCCTCCCTTTCCACTATTGAAGGACAAATTAAAAGGCTGCAAGTTTCGCACCGACGCGACGAGAAACTTTTAGCAGCGTGGGACCAGGC
>VTPC01008102.1:0-34657 GCA_011009095.1 Ignelater luminosus
GTACGCATTTTTCCATTCTTGTAGTATTAAAATTGATCATTCATTAATCTTGTTAATCGTGTCTTTGCCACCATATCTAACTATTTCTCATTGCCAAAGCCAGGAGGTCTCGAATTGTTTATTTGATGCACTTTTTTTGTCAAACTCTTCTTCAGTTATTGATAGCCAGTTGTCATATACTTCATCTTCTTGAGTGACTGTATTTATCTTCATCGTAATTATTGTTTTTATCTAACAGTGTGCTATGATAATTTTTTCAATTTTTGATCTTGATTAGATTTTTAAATTATTGATTTGTTTTATTAGTTTTCATGTGTTTGATAGTTTTTTTACACCTCCAGTCAAACTTTCCAGTTGACTACATTTCTGTTCCCAATATTGGTTTTTAACTTTTCTTATTTCTCTTTTCAGTTCTCCATTTTTCTTTCTATTTGTTTCACTTCTGTTAGTTGGCCATTTATTGTATAGTTCAGTTTTAGCAATGATTAAAGTTTGTATTTCTTCTGTCAACCATAGAAGTTTTATTTATTTTTTCTTCTTGGTGATATTGTCCCTAACGCTTGAATTGCTGCGGAATATAATGCTTTTCTTATGTTTCCATATTCAGTTTCTATATCTTTGCTTATTCTTCTTCATTCGGCTTTCGTATAATAATTTACTACTTGGTTATTGTATCAAATTCTACTCTGTTCTTTGTTGGTGTTTGTATTTTGGTTTTATTCTTTCTTTATTTCAAATTGCTTCTAAGATATAGTAATCCGATCCACAGTTAGCTCCCCTTTTAACTCTTTCCACTTAAATCTGGATCTTTGTTGTACTGTAAAATAGTCTAGAATAGATGTACTTATATTTTTATGCTCAAAAAACCGTTTTGGATGCTTAGGTGGTATTGTTTACAGAAGTCGGTTATTGAATTATTAACTGTTGCTGGAGAGTGAATGACTGGAATTGTCTGGAAAAGGGTATGATACCATCTACTTATCCTTAGTAAGTGTCGAAAAATGCACCTGCGAGTTTTTAGCGGATCTATAAGCAAGTCCGTATCTTACTTTCTCGTAGTACTACCTGACTGTAGTCATAATACGAGGGCCACTTCGGTTTCAATGAAATATAAAAAAACTAAGTACAAATTTGACAATATTTTATTAAAAATGTTCGAAGTAGTCCCCCTTGACCTCAATACATTTATTCAATCTTATTTTCCACAAATCAAAAGCTGCTCGCCATTTATTTTTTGGAATCTCGTTTTCTCAAGAAACTTTTCGCCCCCGAAGGTGCTTCTTCAGATTAAAGAACAGCCAGAAGTCACACATCGCCAAATCAGGTGAATAAATAAGGTGGATGTTCAAACACGCGGATATTATTTTCTCTCAAATAATCAACAGTAGCATTGGAGGATGCATTGTCATGGTGCAACAAAAGACCCCTTACATTAAATCCTTCAATCAAAAACTTTAGGCAAACATTTATTGATGTACTAGTTTGCAATGACTGCGTGCTGTTCTTCTAACTTAATGGCTTTGACTAAACCGGTGCTTCTAAAGAAAATGGCGTACATAACTTTTTTTATGGCATATTGTTTTTCTTGGAATTATCGGTGTTGGATCATCTTCATGAATCCATACATGAAATTCCCGTCGAGTTGGACTACCATAAAACAGTATGTACGTCACACTCCCTGTCATAATTTTGGAAATAATCCGATGACCGCCATTTTCTAACATGTTCAGAGTTTTCCTGCTGATTCTCACACTATGTTCTGACTTTTAGAATTCCTTTAAATGATGTGGTACCCAGCGACAAACAACTTTCTTCATTCGCACTTCCTCATGTAAAATTTTTAAAACTGCTACGGATCCTATCCCTAATCTCCTCTGGATTGTACTGTATGTGAAGTGTGGTTCTTCGGCAATCATGCTCTAGACACGAGCAGCGTTTTCTGAAGTGACTGCAGTTTTCGGTTTTGCTTCACGTGGTTCGTCAATTAAGGAACTCCGACCTCGTTTAAATTTAGCAAAACCACCGCTAAATGGTTGTCCTTGAAGATTTCTCTTTGTCAAAAGCTAAAGTTAGGCGTTGCATGCATTGTTTTTCATCCAAATTGCACTTAAAGTCGTAGCGGAATAATGCACGAAAATTCTCTCTACTCAATTCCATGACGTTTACAAACTAAATAATTTTTTGTTTCTAGCACACTTGATTGGCATTTAATGATATTGCATGACTGAGACACCTGATAAATAGGCTTCCTTAAGATAATATCATTTTATCTAAGTATGCACACATTTCAACATATCTCACTGGAACCAGAGTGGCCCTCGTAGACTGTAGCAAACGAGAACGGACGAAAGGCCTGGTCCTCCAGGCTACAGGTTGGGACTTTTGGGCCAGCAACTTCAAAACCGTAAAGAATAAGGAAATCTGCCAAAAAGACTTTCAACGAGCCTTGAAATGAAACAAGAAACAATTTACGATGAAGATTAGCAGTATGAAGAAACATGAGTTTGGCAACATGGAACATCCAAGGTTTTACGAATAAAAGCGACGAAGTTATACAAATTCTTAATCAAAATATCAATAAGTACTAATGAATAAAAAACACAGAAAGTATATCAAAAACTATGAATACATATTGGAAAAAATTATTGCGATGACTCTGTCCTTATATGGACACGAAACAACCATACTTGGGGTATATATGCACCTGCACACAAATAAAGAAGAACTAACGAAAACAATAGATAAAATTTCTCATCAGCGTGAAATAATAATAACTGGGGATATAAACGCTAGTGTAGGATCTAAACAACATGATGAGGTAATCGACCAATACGTAGAAGTAACATTTTGTTCTACTTCACTAAATTTTATCGTGTATTTGCAGAGTTTTGTATTTTACACCTTCTAGCTTGATTGGCTTTGTCTACATAGCCTGACTTTTCCCAACTTTTTGCTGAAACTGATGATAACTGGCTAGGACACTATCAGCAATTTATAGGCTTTGGGAAAAGGTTGTGCTGATAGGTGTGTATGTCTTGATCTCACAATAAGCTTTTTTTTCTAAAAACTAAAATAGCCCTTCGCCCTTCAAAATAAATTGCCATCATTAGTTAGTGGAATGTCAGAGCACTTGTATCTATGTTAATTTTCTCTAGATCGAGTAAAAGTTTTGATTAATTGTGAAATGTTATTACATATATAGTGAAACCCGCTTAATAGAAGCTCGGTTATAAGAATATCCCGCTTTAAGGAATAAAAATTCAAGGTCCCAAATCAGTGCCATTTAATCCTTAACAAACTTTATCACTTAATAGAATGATATCGGTTAATGTAATAATTTCAGCATGAGAATTAACAAAAATGTATCGGATAATGGAATAATCTAGAAAAAAAAAACTGGAAAGAAAAATACAATAATAGTCGACAAATTATGGTTTATGACTGATGTCGCTTTCTTGAAAAGGAGCATCATAAATCTATCAGTTTTTAATAATACTTACGTCCAAGGGTGAATGTTTCTTGTACCATTGTTATATTTAGTTAAATTAGTGTTTAAGCCTTTTCTAGAATTTTAAATCTTCCTTAAAGTACTTTGTAGCATTTCAAGACTTTCTGGGAATTTTACTTCTTCTTTTAAATTTGTTTTTATGTAGGTACCATAAATAAAAATTTTAGCGGGTATTGTTCACACAAATGTACTGTGTGTAAGTGAACATCACATGCGACCTGGTGAACCAGAAAATTTTCTCCTTAAAAATTATAAAGTTATAAGTCACTATACAAGATCAACCACTACAGGTGGAGGTGTTATAATACTTTGTAAAAATAAGATTTTATACAATCCTTTAGATTGAACTGTCAATTGAAAAACATATCGAGATTACAGCAGTAAATTTTGTGCAGGAGGAAATTATTTGCGTTACAGTTTATCGGCCTCCAGCTGGGGATTTTGATGTATTTATGTATAAAATGAATGAATTGTTGACAATTTTAAATAATTTTAATTGTGAAGTCGTAATAAATGGAGATTTTAATATTAGATTCAATATAAAAAACAAAACTTATGTTAAATTTATAGATATAGTAAACTCTTATGGATTTGTGCATACTATTACCGAATCGACTAGACTGTCAAATTGTATTGACAAAATCTTAGTAAATTTTGGAAATTTTAGACAGTATAATACTTGGGTTGAGGATCCTGGATTATCGGATCATAAAGCTATATTTATTATTACCATTGAATGCAAACCTACTTTCAAGGATGAAATCACCTCATATAAACCTTATACAGATGTAGGCAAATTTAGATTTTTTAAATTAATAGAAGCTATAAATTGGAATTTTGTAAATGAAATTCATGTTAATGTTAATACTAAATTTTCAAAATTTATTACTATCTAAATAGAATCGTTAAATTGTGCATTTCCTGTGGTTACACAAACAAATAAAATCAAATCAAATCAAAAACTAACATGGTACACGTCGGAATTAAGAAAAATGAAGGAGCATTTAAATTTTTTAAAGGAATTAAATCAGGATTTTCCCAACTTAAAACTAAATGAATTGATAAATAGTTTTCGTGTAAAATATAAAAAAGAGATGGAACGGGCAAAAAGTAACAAGTACGTTAAACAAATCCATAATAGCAATCAAAAGCCTAAAGTGTACTGGGATATAATTAATGAAAACAGAAGGGGTAAGATAGTCTCAAATAAGATTAGTTTTGATGTAAATAAATTAAATAGCTTTTTATAAAACAACCGGAGAATGTATTGAATAGTCTTCCTTTAGTACAAAACACTTCCAGTCCAAATATTCAACAAACAAATGTTAAGTTTAGTATACAACCTGTATCAGAAAATAATATGCGGGATGCAATAAATAGATTAAAAAATAAAACTAGTCGTGATTATCACAATTTAAATGCAGTGTTAATTAAGTGTATTAAAAACATAATCATACCACCGCTTACTAAAGTATTCAATGGTTGTATTGAAGAAGGTTTATATCCCAATGCCTTAAAAATTTCCAAAGTTATACCCATACATAAAAAGGGATCGTTGAATGATATGAATATCTATAGACCAATTTCTCTTGTTCCCATTATATCTAAAATATTCGAAACGTTAATTAAAGATCAAATTGTAGATTATTTTGAAGCTAGTAAACTATTTTATAATCAACAATTCGGCTTTCGTAAAAATAGGTCAGTAACCGAAGCTATAAATTGTCTTTTAGATTTTGTAATTGAAGGTACGGAAAAAGGATCTTGGGTAGGGGCTTTGTATTGTGACCTACAGAAAGCTTTTGATTGCGTCAATGATGATACTCTGTTACAAAAATTACAGTTGTATAACTTTGATACCTCTAGTGTTAAGCTATTTCAATCATATTTACAAAATCGCAAACAAAAAGTTTTTCTAAATAATACTTACTCGGAAGAAGGATTATTAACTTGCGGAGTTCCACAAGGATCCGTATTGGGTCCCATCTTATTTGTTATATATATTAATGATTTACATACGGCAATATTATCCGGTAAAGTAATTTTATTTGCTGATGATACAACGTTCTTGCGATATCATCAAGATGAGAATAATTTGTTTAATGAAATGAACATTCATCAATCTAAAATCGAAAATTGGCTAATACAAAATTGTTTAAAATTAAATGCAAATAAAACAAAAAAGCTAATCTTTTCACATCGAACGGTTGTAAATCATCAAAATGAAGATTCTGTGAAACTTCTAGGAGTATGGTTAGATCCAGTATTAAGTTGGGATAGTCATATTGAATATTTAGCCACAATTCTTTCAAGAAATTTATTTGTTCTACGTAACTTAACTCATATTGTACCTACTCCAGTAGCTGTAACCGCATATTATGCTTTAATAAACGCACACATGGCTTATGCTGTTGTATGTTGGGGACATTCTACTCATGCTAATAGAATCTTCAACCTGAAAAGAAAAGCTATACGTATCATTACAAAAAAAGCTTATACCGATGATGTAAAACAAGATTTTATTAGTCTAAGCATATTAACATTTCCATCCCTTTATATTTTTAATAGCTTAATTCAAACTAAAAGATATTTAGACGATTATAATACACAAAATAATGTTCATAATTATAGTACAAGAGATAACTTTAAAATTCGTTTAGATTACTTGCGTCTTAATTCAAGTAGATATAGTAAAAATTATTACGGCCCTTTGTTACTCAATAAATTGCCTGTAAACATTGTAAATTTGCCATTAAAATCGTTTAGAAATAAGATTAAAAGATATCTGATAAGGGAAGCCTTTTACTCAATTCAGGAATTTATGGATCATGAATTGAATTCCTGTAACATAGACATGTAAAATAAATACAGCTTTATTATCATATCAAGAGAGATCTGTGATATATAAGAAAAAAAAATTTACTCTGCTTTTTTAAAATTTATAATTTGCATTATGTATTTTATTGTATTTATTTATTGTATTAAGTATTAGTGACTTGTTATTCTACACTGTATTACACTTTATTGTATTATTGACTTGTGCAAATACTCTGTATACTAGCATAAATGAATAAATGACAAATGACAAATGACAAACTAGTCACGAAACATGCCACTTTTAGAAAGTTTACTTAAGCATTGCTATAAGTACAGGGTTGTAAAGCTTTACCGTAGTTAGTTTTGCTTTAAACGTCGTCGTGCAGAGCGCAGTTTGTTAGTTTCTTGTGTTAGTTTCATCATGAGTACTGGATCAAAAAGAAAAGACCTTACGTTAAAACAAAAGTTAACTGTAATAGAATATGCGGAGGAATCTAAAACAAATCAAAATGAAGTAGCTAGGAAATTCGGAATTTCCCAAGCACAACTAAGCTAACTTTTAAAGAATAAAGATAGTGTGTTGAGTGATTGGAAGAATAATTCAAAATTGACGCCAAAAAAGAAAACGTACCGGGAAAGATGAAAAAGTTGAAGATGATCGAAAAAAGAGCGCGGAATGTTCCAATTAGTGGTCCAATATTAAAAGAAAAAGCGAAACAAATTGCACAGAAGTTTGGAAATACGGAATTTAAAACGAAAAATGGATGGTTTTCTAGATGGAAGAATCGTTCCCAGATTTCCTTTAAGAAAATTGAAGGGGAAGCAAAAGATCCTGATGTAAATGGAGCAAATGAATGGGGTAACAAATGTCCTACCTAATTTATTAAAAAACTATGAACCGGCCTGTGTATATAATTGCGACGAAAGCGGCCTGTATTTTCGAGCTACACCAGATGGCACGTTTTGCTTTCGTGGAGAAAAAGCTGTAGGAGGGAAGACAGAATGAAAATTATTTGCTGTGCTAATTCCGATGGAAGTCATAAACTTCCGCTTTTTGTTATAGGTAAATCACGAAATCCAAGGTGTTTTAAAGGCATTAAATCGTTGCCCGTGAAATACGCATTCAACGAAAACACATGGATGACTTCAAATTTATTTAAAGAGTTCCTTATTGATTTTGATTAGGAATTATATCCCTATTTAAGCGAAATTACAGAAAGGGAGTGGCCAAGAAAATTATTTCGACAATGGACTATTATGATACATCGTCCTCTAAAACTACCAATGATATGTCAAAAGCCATCTCAATCCTTTCAGCTATCCATATGATGAATAAGAGCTGGAATAAAATAACTGGTAGTAACATAGAAAAATGTTTCATTTACTGTAAATTTTCAAAACAAATGATTACGGATAGTGAAGAAGATTTTGAATGTTCTTCTCCTGAAGAAATGACTTCAGACGATTTTTCTAGATTTGCAACATTTGACAATTGTTTGCCCGTTTTCGGAGATGTTGAAGAACCAGAATCAGAAGAAAACGAAGATTTAATAAGTTTTGATGACAATGAGAACAAAGATGACGTTTGTGAATGGTCTCCAGTATCTGGCCAGGAAGTAACAAGCGCTTGTTGTGTAATAAGAAAATTTCTAGAAGGAAAATCAAATGTTGATATCGATCATTATTACAATTTAGAACAGCAAATAACGGATTTATTGTGCAAGGACAAAAAGTAATCTAAGATTACTGACTTTTTTGTAACAAAATAATTTTGATTTAATTTATACAGTATCCTTACTTTTATTTTACTTAAAGCTGTAATAAATAACGCTGAAAGTTTTATAGTATAAATCTCAAGCGATGTGCAATAACGTCAATTTGTCTTGCAGAATTCTGAAAATCCTAAAGTCGGTTAATGGAATATCCCAGTTATTAGAATAATTCTCCTTTGTCCAAACACTATTCCAATAAGTGGGTTTTACTGTACTGAATAATGTTTGTAAAAACTCTTGTCTTTTGGGATCACAGTGATAGACCGGAAAATGTGATAAGTACATTTTGGAATGCGATTTTTGGGTGGATTTGTTAAACAAGATGTTTTTGAATCTTGCATCTAACAGTAAACAAAGACGAGTATTTACTTTTTAAGTATATATTTTAAATTTTCATTTCCGTAGGTCCATACATACTCACATTAACGTAGACTTGACATACATACAGAAATACAAGAAAATGCTTATCACTAGAGAACAGATAAATTATGCAAATAATTTAATCGAAACGTTGCAAATAATGTCGTGAGCTAAAAGGATACTGTTAAAGTTGTTTTTTTATACTTAATTCGTTTCGATTGATTTTGGCACTTCTTTTCGACTCTTTTCTAAATTTAACCCGCGACATTATTTTATGTATGGAATGAAGAAAGTTCTTAAAATTTAAAAACTAGAATATTACAAAATACAATTAATTAATGGTTTTGGGGAAAAATAACGTGTGTCTTATTAGAAACAATGGGGATGATGTAAAAAGGGGCTGTTAAATAATAAAAAAGCGCTTCTCTTATAAATTCACATTATTATTATCTAACTTAGGCTAAGTTCGATAATCTTTCATTTTTTTGTATTACTTAAGTTTAAACAACTTGATACGTTTACACATTTAGTTGAAATAATCAGTAAAAAATATACACAAATCAAAAACGATACACAATAAGAAATAATTTGCTTGTAATTTTCCAGTTGTTTTTTAAAATGAACACAAACAATAAGTACAGAGAAACTAACACTTTTTATAGGTAGTTAACATTAACAGCGTAACGCAAAGACTTATATTAACAATAGTAAATTACGTTTTTACGACGTTTGAGCCAGCTTGGTGTTTTTCATTCACACAATAAAACAGTCCATTTAACACCAAGTCTTTTTGTTTAAATATTTCCTGTTTCCAGTTTAAAATCTCCTACATCTTTATGTTTTTTTATTCTTTTATATTAGTAACTTAAAATTCTTGTGCGATCGAAACATCTTGTTTGACAGCAGAATTCGATAGTTTATAATTAATTCATTCTCATTTTTATATAAACCTAGGAAAATTAATATAATATGTTATCTCAGGTTAAAAAATTCATGTATACTATAGTATATGCTTAACAATTTGATATATTAGTAATAAGTGAGTTGAATATGAAATAAGTGATATTTTTATCTATTAAAATTTCCATATTGCAATACAATTGAGTCAACGTATTTTAAAATATAGTTGAAAGAAGAATAACATAACGATAACATATTTTATTAATTATTAACATGTAAATACTTATTACGAAACTATTAATAATAAATTATAAACTATTATGTATTTGTTTAAAAATACATATAATCTATGTAGTTAAATCTACGTACGGATCAACTATTCGCTAAATTTTATATATTTAATAATAATGTGACTTTTCTAAATCCTTCATATTAACTACTTGTATGTGATTGCATTGAATTAGTTAAAAATTTTAATATAAATCATTTATCATAATTAATTAACAAACAAACGAAAAATTTCACGTGCAGGTACCAATAATTTTCAAGAATGAAATTAATCAATTAATTTCTTGATTATACGTGTATCTTTTTCGTTTTTTTATTTATTAAATAAATTATTTAGGATTGTAATTATAAAGTGCTCGCGTGCTCAATAAAGTTAAATATTGAAAAAACAAATCTAACTTAATGCAAATGTCAAATACATTATAGAACATTATAAATAATATCCCTAATGTAAAATGAATTACACAAGCTATAAATTCGCAAAATTAAATTTATTGAGGCATTCTGCACTTAAGAACTAAAATCATTATTTTTTTTAACTTTAAATCTTCTAAAAGGTTTGTTTTTATGATTTGATTAGGAATTACGGTACTAACAGGGCCCTGTATAATACTGCATCAACGTGATTACCTATAACTATTACTTTGTACCCCAAAAACGATTAAAATTATTATTTTCTTTTTTTTTGATTGGTTACAAATAATAGTTCTATCTAATTTTGAGGCTAAATACCTCAAAAGTATTCCAAATTCTCAACTCCATCAAAAATGATCCCAAACTTTTTTTTCTATTAGCTTTAACAATATTATTTTTTAAATTTAGCACTGGGTGATAACACGTCTTATCTTATTTTATAATTTGTTTGAAGAACGATGTTTGAAGAAACATTTTATACCTGTGCTTCACTTTTAGGCGAAAAAAGAAACTATTTTTTAGATTTAATGTAGTAATGCATTTTTAAAATTTTGCACACTGTTAACTTGAATATCATACGTATACACAATATTATGGAGATGTTAATTTAAAATTGGTACCTTTTTAGCTTTACTTTTTAAAATAATCCATTTTGGCACATCTTTTCTTCATTTAATACTGAATCTTTCTTTTTCAACGATTTCCGAATTTTGTAAATTGAAATTGGTAAAATTTGTGCCTTTCGCAATTTCTGACAACGAGAATTTTCATTTTGGCACAATCTTATTTTATTAATACTTAATGTTCAAGTTGACAGCGTGCTTTAAATAATCTATTAGGAATTCCTCCTAGACAGTCTATAATAATTATATGTAAATATCAATAAAGTCCTTCATTTTCCTCTGTTTTAAGATTTATTATACGAACTGTGTATTTCCAACCCGCTATTTACATCAACAAGCGACTTACGCGAGGCGCTGAGCGCCGACGTGCTGGGTTCCTTGCCCTTGCGCGGGAGGGTGGTACAGGTTGCTTCTAAACTACTGTCTCTTGGTTTCCACACAGGCGACCCTACAACAGTAAATTTGTAAGAATTTATAATTCTTCATGTTAGGAAAGAAAAAGGACTTTCAATTAAAAACCGATCGATCTAATAATTAGGCTCGATTTTTAGGAATTTTAAGGGTTTATATACATGCCTCTATTTTTTGGAATTGCTTAAGCATAAAAGGGTTCTGCTCTAAATTCCTCTAAGAGGGTAAATTTTACTATAACATCTTACTTATATTTTGCGATAGAAATTCTGTTTAAAATCGATTTAGATTTATAAGAAGAGACCCCTCCAAACGGATTTATGTCTAAATTTAGGTTATTCAGGAATAGAAATAAAATTAAATTATAGATACACCTTTTGAGATGACAAAGGTGTTAAAAAAATTTCTAGGACTGTAAAAACCTAAACAGAAATGGAACGAAAGTATATGGTTCATTGGAAATGTCAAACCCAACTATTTCAAACAGCAAGAGAAATGATTTTTGTCTATTTGTCTTTTTGAATATTATTTATGCTAAACCTAAAATTTTTGTGAGATGTTTTCAATGTTATTTCTAAAAATGTGAATTCTTAGCAAAACTTGTTCGTTCTTTATATGAGTCAGTTTCTAGCAATATCACTTTTAAATATTTTCACTAAAATGTCAAAAGTGAAACCTACAAGTTTTGGGTAAATTAACACTTTGGATAATATGCTTAAGAGTATGCCAAAATTACAAAAGCCTTCGTTACAAATGGTTTGATGTTATTCCAAATTGGTATCTTCTATTAAGACGTTTTGGAATTTTATATTTTTGGAGAAATAATCCAATTTGTAACCTTCAGATTCAATATCTCATTAATTAGAACAGTAACAATGTCTCTTACTTTAATTCATCACTTGGTTAACTTAGAATTACGAGTCAAATTCCTAAAAGAGTATTATTAGAATATCCTTCCGGTATTTATACATTTTTTTCTGTTTTTACTGAAAGTCCTTTTTGTAAACTCTTTTATTTGAAAAAAGTGTTCAAAATTAATTTGTCTAAAGGTGACAATTTTCAATACAAAGTTCCAATCTCATATGGATCGTACGAACTTTTATATCGAATTGTGTAGAATTCCAATAGACAAGACTATTAATGCATACTCTTACAACTACAAAGCGGGGTGCTACACATACAAAACTAAGCATTTAAAATTACTTTATACATCTACCCTAAAAAAAGCCAACAAAAAATCTTATCAGCTTTAATTAATAATTAAAGCGGGTTTAGCGCAGCATAAAATGTGGGGTTTTGTTTATATTTAATAGTATATTATGCAATTATCATAATAACAACAATAATATAGCGTTCACGCTTGTCAAAAGATCTCTTTTTACCCGTATAAAGTTCATTCGATTAAAATTTTTCTTTGTGTTTGCTCATGTTTGTGTAGGTGTGTGCTGTGTTTGGTTTATTATACAACAACAACATACATAACATTATATATATATATAATTTACAGCTACTCTCTGTTATGTTTACATTATCTCTTGTCTGTTTTTCCGGATAAATAACATTCTACGCAAGTGGGATTTTCAATACTTAAAGATTTCGAGGGTTGTTTTAAGGAAGACTTGATTTTTTTTGGACTCTTTGAGTCGCTTTCGTTACCTTTAGGGCTAGTACTCCCTTCGCTCTTTTTCGAAGGTTTAGGACTTTCCGATTTTCTTCCGGACTTTGGGCTTGATTTCCGGGAATTGCTGCTCGGACTTGATTTTCGCGAGTGGTTGGGGCTCGAATCTTTTCTAGTTAGTGAACTGCGCTTTTTTGGGGATCGATTAGGTGATTTTGATTTCGTCGTGTGCACTTCTGCTTTTACTGTTTTCGTATTGGGTGAATTTGGCTTACCTAATTCTTCTACTTGCATTGGTTGGTAATGTTCAGGTTGGTTTGATGATTGGATTAAGCGAGCTTGACTCCCGGTGCTACCAGCTGATAATGTCGAGGTTGTGCTGTGAAGCCGACTACAATGTAAATATATCGTAAACTGGTGCGCGTTTTAAGAAATTTACCTTAATGTTAAATGATTCGGCGTTCGTCCCAGACCTGATTTTCCTTTAGAACTTCCTGTCTGGGAATCCTCCTCTCCCTCAGATTTAATACCTGGATCACATTTTTCGTGATCGCTCGTTCTTTTCGGTGGATCTAAAAGAAATGCCTTACTTGTATTTTAGTTTTAAAATGTATTAGATTTTTAAATATACCTGCAGCATCTCCTACTGTTTTACTTCGTGATCTAAAACTCCCACTTGGTGGTTCATCAGCTTCTTGACTAATATTATCATAATCGATATTTCCAGCCGAATGTCTCTGCGACGTTTTGGATTTCTTTACTTTACCTAAAGTATGTGATCCTTGAATTATTATTGGTTGTTTAGAGGGCCTTTCTAGAGTCTGACTGGTCATCATTTCGCCTTTATGGGAGGTAACTAACAGAATTCCAGGACCAGATCCGGGCTTCGTTGCTGGTATTGACATATTTCTAACAGACTCCCTAATAATTTGTCTAATTGTTTTAAGGAATGCGTTTCTAAAATCAGCCGTGCTAAAAATCAAATTTACATAAATCTAGCTCTTTCAAATTGTACAAACAGCAATAATAAGACCTACCTATTAGATAATACATAGACCTTCTCCGATCTCCTTTGTAATTGACTCCTTAAATGAATAAGCTCCCACAGGAAATGAGAATCCATGTCTTTTGCCGAAGAAGCTCTCACTTGTACTTCTGTGACAGGTATTAAAACTTGGTATCTAATTATTTCAACTTCAGACGCGCTACTTTTACTCGATACACCCTACAGCAAACAAAACTTAGTAACTTTAAAGCGTTGTAAATTCTTTGTACGTACCATCAGCTTCTTCTTTTGTCGAAGTCGTTCTTTACACAAGAAAACTACGGCAGACTTAAATACGAAGCACATAGCGTGTAATTCTAGACCTTTTTTTATTTTTCCTAAGAAGTCTGAGATATTTAGCCATTCGACGCCGCCGTAATATAAGAGATCACCAGGACTTAAATCGATCGGCTGTAACAAAATACAAAAAAAGAAAATCAATGCATATTTTTGGATATTAAGTAAGTTGTAACATTACCTGCTTGCAGGATTTTTGATGTTGTCTAAAGAGATGATCGAAAATAGCACCGTATTCTTCATGAATTCTTTGCATTTCGTTAATGTGTTCTGCAACTTTTTCCATTCCTTTCAAGGCCTCTGTGGAATAAATTGAAATAATATTAGTAACGAATGAAAATCATTTGCGAAATTGAATTTAAAAATGTAAGACGAAATTTAGTTAGTTTTACTTGAACATTTCAAAATAACATTTATTAGTTTTCCTTTACAATTTACAATTTTAGTTAGTTCAGAAAACTTAAGAACAAAATAAATATTAAATAAGGAAGAATAAAAATATAAAAACCAATTTAAATATATTTGAGTGTTGTATTACAGTTTTAATAAGTTCGCAACAGATTGCGTGGAAGTGACTTTCTAAACATTAGAGCCACAGCAAGTACTACATAAGAGAGTATTGACCAAAAAACGGTTAGTGGAGTCTCAACTGCTTTTTCTGGGTAATAATATTACAAGAGACGTAACAAAAACGCTCACCAAGAAAAGCACATTAAAGATAATGAAGTATAGTTACGGGATGTAAACATAATCATTATTACAAGGTACAGCCACAAAAACAGTATTTAATTAGAAACTGCTGTGAAGTTTATTATAGTAAAATTTGTTTAGTGTAAACGAGGAGGCCCTTTAGAATTGTCTATAATTGACAAAGAAGTATAATAAAATCTCTTCAAAAGTTAATGCGTTACAACCTGCGTCTTTTGGTTAAATAGACCAACATTCTAACCAACCGAGTTAGAAGAGAAGTAAACAATACCTACAGCGTATGTTACTTTCAATGGCGAAATTCTCGCAATGTTTCACTTTTTGCTCAATATCTCCTAAAGTGTGCGCCTAAAAGAAAAAGGTATACCTTTGTTTCCTAAAGTAGATTAAATTTGCTAAAATCTAAGCCCTAGCCGAGCTCCGTAGGACCAGTACCTTCCGACATACAGCTCTTCAACAATTGGGAATTTATAGGATGTAGATCCATCGCTTAAGGTAAATTTAGTGGTTCCTACTTACTGTCCGGCCTGTAGACAGCTTTGACTATCGAGCAGAAGCTGATGAGGACAATGAAAAGCTATGGCGGATTGACACAGAGGCAAAGAATCTTCAGCAGTGTGCTTGCACGGTAGATCGTAGGAATCACCAACTCCGTTAAATTGGCAAACAAGAGAGTAGTCGTCGATCCACTTAGAGTTTTCCAGAGGGTGTGCATAACAAGAAAATGTCTTTGTTCAATGAACAGAGGATGCGAAAGCAAATCAAGTCCAGTCTCTACTCTGTCTTTACTGCACTCTCCAGTCACACGCCACTTGACATCAATACGCATGTAGTTGTGGATGGTGGATACTTTTTTCACAAGGTTGCCTGACACAGGAAAAATCCCGTAACAGCCATTGACTCAAATTATGTTAGCTATGTTAAAAACCACTTTGGCAGCTATAACTCGATTGCTTTCGACGCCAAGAAAAACAAGAAAAGTTCTGAACGACTGCGACACTGTCCTGCTAACTTCCGCAGTGACATACTTTTTGAGGAGTCCACAATCATCCAACTACCTCAGAAACAGTATTAGCCAATGAAAGCGTAAAGCATTCAAACAGCGGGGCATAGAAGTAAAAGTAGCCGAAGACGTCATTGACATGGCACTATCTAAAAGTCCAATATCTGACCGCGTGCTCATAGTAGGAGAAAATGTGGACCTCTACGTCCCCCTGAATAATTTGGGCTCAGCCACAACAAACGTCTACCTACAGAAGAGTAGCAAGGGTGAAACCGGCTGTTGTCATTATTCAAGCTCCTCTTACGCCCATGGATCTGCTCAACACTCACCAGGGGCAGTGCTTTTTAAACGTGCGTTAAGTGGGTGCAACACCACATCTGCATCTTGTGGCCAGAGCAAAACCAAGTTGTCCACCACCTTGGACAAAAATCCTCACCTTTTAGATCTGATTGAAATTTTCCTGCAGCCAGATTCAAATCACGAAACCATAGCAAAAGCTGGGGAGAAGTGCTTCGTAGTTCTGTACGGGGGTGATTTTAAAAAAGATACCTTAAATAGCCTCGTTGCATCTGTAGTCAATACCAAGATTAATCTTGCTTGTTTGTCCCCAACAGTAGATGCAGCAAGCCACCATGCCTACAGAACTTACCACCAAGTTCAAACGTGGTTGGAGACTAACAAAAGTCCTTCAAAGTGAAAATGGAAGCTCGATGAAGAGCAGTTTACTCCCGCTCCGGAGCTTCTACTGCGCATGACTTCCTGTAAATGCAAGAAAGGTTGCAGCGGCGGTTGCGGTTGCCGCAAGACTGGACTGAAATGCTCCGGCCTTTTTAAATCTTGTGGTGGTAAAACATGCCAAAACGTGCCATCTCTTCAACTTGAGGATTCCGACGACGAGAAAACTACTCTATACACCTACTCAAGGGGAAGATTTCTTGAAAATAGAGTCGTCAAAACAGATGAGATATATTGTTTTTTACATGTAAATATTCATTATCTATTTTACACATTGTTTCTTTAATAAAAATGAAATTACATTTCTACGTGAACTGTTTCCATTAATTTTTCTAAAATCAATTTTTTCAGATTTTTGGCAATTTGTGATTTCTGAGAAAACCATCAGAGCACAAATTAAAGCTAAATAAATGCATTTCAAGTTCATTAACTATGACTGTCCTTGTTCGATAAGTCCTCTCTCCTATATTAGGCAAAATATGTGACTGAAATAAAAATATTTCACTTTTTGGAACAAATGCTCAATTTTTGATGAGCCCTATGTCGGAAAGTACTAGTACAAAGCTCGACGAGGGCTCAAACATTAGCAAAAGTAATCTACTTTAGAAAAGGATGGTGTAACTATTTCTCTCAGACGCATACTTTAGGAGATATCTTGCTGTCTTTTTTGGGGTATTATGTAGCTTGCGCAGGTCTTTCAAAGTTGCAAACTTGGTTTCTTCCTGTGTTCTTAGAACCTAACAACATATAAAAAAATTAGAACTACATGACCTTTGCAAGGTCAGATGTATAGATTGACTGGCCGCTGTTTTTAGTTTTTTCAATTTGGACAGCAACTACTAGACCGTATGGTCCCATGAATTTGATTTCAGACCAGACAAACTTTTTCCCGATTCCAGGTTTGAACCTACGTTGCTCCAATGGAATATAACTTCGTTGTGTTTACGCCATCTATCTTCCCTACACACCTAGGGCAATACTGAAGCCTTTTGTTGTCTTTAACTATATTTAATGAACATACGTGTTGTTTACCAATCGTTACCTATGTTATTCATATTTTGATTTCTTTTCCTGGCGTAAATACTCAAGTAAGATGGATGCTAATAAAAACCAATTTGGATCAGAGGTTTATTTGAGTTTTGCTCTGTGGTGCAATAAGTTACGTTTTTGAGGCCAATTTCCGTTGTCAATTTTATATGATCTGATTTGTTTTCTAGCTTCCTACAGATTCGTATCTGGTAGTGTTCAAACGTCTGCTTCTTGTAATTAGTTGTAATTAGTTCGGATTCACCTTGTATTATTCAGAGCAGAAGCATCTAGCTCAGTATCTTCTTCTCTCTGAAGGAGAGGTCTATTGTCTTTGAATTCTTTCGACTGGACTAGGTAATTCCGGACAATCACCAAACCAAACATCTAAAGGTCAAACGGCTGCGTCTACAACCTTTAAGGTTATCATTATCATCAGTTTTCTAATCATGTAAAATCCGTTGTGCAATTATTTTTTTGCAGTTTTTAGAATTAAACATGTCTCCTTTGTAGCCGTTCAAACACTTCATATAGAAATTCTTTAGGTTTTTATCATACCCTGGTTTTTGTTTTTCTGTTGTTAAAGAGCTAGTTTTCCCTAAACGATGTTTTTATACTTAGATAGATTCAAAGTAATTGTCTTAACGTAGGCTAAGAAATTAGTAACTCGATTCTCCTAATTCTTTCTTAAGTTCGCGATGACTACTGTAGTATTGAAACACTAACTTCAGCATTCGGACGATATCATATATTATCACTGATGAGAAATCACATGCCGAATAAGTATCTAAAGCAGTCTTTTATGAGTTGATAAAAAAAGAATTAAATTTCTCTCTCATCAATAACAACAGATTACCAGAAGGGTAGATTCAAAGAATCAAAATTACTAAAATTTAAGACAGCAACAGGTAACCGCAGATATCGCTTAAGCTAGATTGATCTTGTTCATATAAAAAGCATTGTAGCAAATGGGGCGAAGCGTGTGTGAAAAGAGCCATGACTCTATCTACTATTAAATTGAATCTGAGTTCTCATTTGTCCCTTTTTTGCACCAGAATAAAAAAGTCTGAAGAAGTAGAGTGTAATGAAAATTTTGTACCAGAAGGATTGTTCGTGGTAAGACGTAGGCACTCAGAGTTGAATATTGTTAGGAATGCCTTCCTGTACATTGTATTGAAGTGCAGATGAGGAGAACAACCTTAAAAGACGAATTTGTTTTCTCATTAGGAAGAGGCAGTTGCTAAGTACATTCTTCCTTCAAATCTGTTCACGCATCTCGCACAAAGCTGTGTGCTTTTCAAGACGACGACGGAGAGCTCTGAGCTACCTGTTTTCCCTTGTAAGTAATTGATTAGCTGCTAATTTGGTTTTACCTGTTTTTGTATAAGTGAACAAAGAAAGTGCAAAGGCAAACTTATCGCTCATATACTTCTAAAAAGAATTTGACATCAATCAAATTCCTAACTGTTTTAATTAGAACGGTATTTCTGGATCCTCTTTGGTCGTCATCGCTTCCCTTGACAAAATTAGTTTTAGCTATCGTCCCCTTTCACATTTCCAAAAATTAACACACGCACCTGCTCATAGTTTTATTAGTGACTTGTTAATTTTGTGTGGCGCGCCACATAACTCTAAGACAAAGAATCTCTACACAACATTAGTTTACACTACGTAAATATAACGAAACCCTTACCAAGGGAGCGGAGTTGGAAAAGATTGGAAAGAAGACCCTGTTGAGCTTTACCCAGTCTGATACTGACAAACACTATAGTTTAGTAACTGCATTATTACTTTTATATTTTATGATAACAACGTCTCCAATTTCCTCTTTGGAAGCAGTTCTAGAATATAGTGTTGAACTTCTGTTTTTAAATTCTTCTGATTTTAAAATATCCAGAATGGAAAACCTATTTTACCACACGTGCTTCAGATTTAATGGTTTTTTTTATTATTAATTTTAGTAATGAGTTTTCTTGTAGCCAGAGGTTAAAGAGGCTAATATCTGGTTTTAATATTTAACTTATAAAACTGTACGATACGATTACACCTCATTTCTAAAACATATTTAACGAACGTTCATTCCATATCACATTCCTCTTTGCTTTAACATCTTTCTAAAATGTTCTACATTCACGGCAATACGTTACTGATAAACTATAATCTATGAAAGAAGTACCTCCTAATAGGAACAAAATTGCATTTTAACTTTAATTCAAGTTAGAGTCTCAGTGGAAACTAACGACTTAAATGCTTTGTAACACGAGAATTATTAGATTTGCAAAGAACAAAGATTAATGACAGAACGCTTTTATTTTATTTAGTGAGGCGTTTTCTATATGAAACTTTTTTCATATCTATTATGATAAATTACCAATATTTATACCTCTGTAACACAGTGTAGATTTTAGGGGACTTTTTCTATGTTCATGCAGTTGAATCAACTTTGTATGTATGTACTGTATATATGTTAGGTTATTCTACGTAAAATCAACACACTTTAGTCTTCAATCTATCTCCACTTCTCGAGTCCTTTCCAAATATTGGTAGAAATTGTATTTAATATTTTAGTTTAATTTAATGTAATCCGACGTTATATTATCTATTGTTTTTAACATTTCACTTCATTATCCGCCGTTATAAAAGTATGTATCCGATTTAATTAATTGTAATTAACCGTATTGATCATCCGCAGTGTAAGCTGCCGTACACTTATTCTCCCACGCATACTAGTTTGCCCCACTTGTAGGATCCCCGCTATTCGAATACGCTAGTATAGGGAAATTCTACCAATTTTCTTCGAGTTTTAGTAAAGTGCTTGATAAGTCCGTAAGGTTTAAAGGTGTCCTTCTTGGCCAGTTTAGATCGAGTTACGAAAACCGTTTATCCGACATCGCTCGTACTGCCTTCGTTTGGATATGGTTTGGGAATTGGGTACAACAGATCAGTGTATACGACTTGAGTGTTTTATTTTTAGTCCAGTCAACGAACGCCCACAAAAAGCTTCTAGACGGCATCCAAGACACAAGATTCTTGACTTTTGGGATGTGTTCGACGGTGCTAGGGGATGATTGTGTCAAAAGTCCTCAGCCCTACGAGGTTGGGAACGCTCATATCTCGAAAACGGCTGGACCTAGCAAAAAAATAACTCAATACAAAACTGTAGCTGATTACATTTTCTACAAAATTCGTTCAATAACTTTGTTTCTATCTGTGATAGATCTCGATATATCCAAATTTGAAAATCGCACTTATTTCAAAAATACAATTTTACACGATATCATCATTAATCAAGACACTGTGATCATGAACAAGTCCAAACTCATTGAGCTACTGTCATCGAAGCTGCAGGTTAGTTACATTTCAAATCGGCAGGATCCAGATGATGCAGACACATTGATAGTTTCCACAGCCATTGACAAAGTTAAAAGTTGCACAAAAGTTGCAGTGATAGGTAAGGATGTTGACCTCTTAATGGTATTAACACCGAGGAATAAGGAAATTGTCTTCTTCAAGCCTGGTCATGGAAAAACATAGGCAACCCTATACTCAACAAAAGATCTACAAGAACTCGACCTCCAGCACATTCTCTTCTTGCATGCCTTACGGGAGGTGATACGACATCAGCCGTATTCTGAAAGACAAAGCCACCTTTATTAGGTTATACAAGAAGGATACATACATTCAAAAAGCAGCTTCTGTGTTTTGTAGAGCCTCGTCTTCTAGATTTGATGTTGAAGGAGCTGGGAAGAAATTTTTCCTGAAATGGTATAGTGCTTAAACAAAGAAAACATCACTCTATGCTCATCGATACTTGTCGTTCATCAAGTCAGTGTCAAATGTCTAGTCGGACACCTCTGCTCTTCCACCAATGAAAGGGGCAGCTAAGCAGCATAGCTACAGAGTTTACAATCAGGTGCAGTACTGGATGGGAAACTTGCTGTTGCCAGAGCTCTGGGGGGTGGGAGTAGAAATGTAGCACAAATGGTTCGATATATCTAGAACCAGCTCAGAAAACGAACCTAAAAGCCCTTGATGAGCTCCTAATCATGATATTCTCCAAATGCACCAGAGGATGTGGAAGTGGCAAATGCAGTTGCAGAAAAGCAGGGATGAATTGTTCCATCACTTGTTGCAACTGCAATGGCCAGTGTTTAAATGTTGTCTCATTCATGGACGATGAAGAAAGAGATGTACAGGATCTACAGACCCTTCACGCAAAGAAACTGAAGAAAGTGGCAAAGATTCAGTATATTTGTCTCCTGTCGAATCTCTCTCAGACCTCCCATGTTCTATAACTTCATCTCGACGCACTTTACTCTTTAATACATAATATATCCAAATTTTGATATCTCTAAAACTATCACAAATAGAAAGAAATATATAAAATAAATTTTGTAGGAAATTTGGTCAGCTACAGTTTTGTCTAGAATTACTTTTGTGGACCAACCATTTTCAAGATATGAGCGAAAAATTAAATAAAGAGACACATCTTGCCCGGCGCATGCGCGTTTTCGACCTCGTAGGACTGACAACCCTAATACCCTCCAGCACATCCCAAAAATCAAAAATTATATGTCTCAGATGCCGTCTAGAAACCTTATTTCGACTGGACTATTGGTTATTCAATTTCCCTGTTATGAGTTTATTACAGCCAATCGATCTCTGTACAACCGTGTCTCCACAGCAGCTACTGGTAAGCCCTCGTCTGACCAAACCAAGGACGAGGAAGTGGAGTAAACCCCCTAATCAAATCTGGCACCCGAGGTATTCCGATTCTACAACTGGACTAATTTAAAAACACCGTCAGCAAGAAGAAAGTAAGTCACATTCATTTACGGACTTGTCTTTGTGCTGTGAACACTTCCCGTTGGAGTTGTATAGTTCTTATTAAAAATCTGAAAAAAGTGTCAATGTCTATCTTTGTTACAGAAACCCAATTTCTTACTCTTCTTGGATTCTATATAAATCTGAAAGAAGCTAATCTGATTAGCATTCGTCCGTGTCGCGCAGGTGTTATACTTGCAATTCAAAATTATTTTTCTGTCTTAAACCATTACTGTATGGCCACCTTCATGCTCTCTTCGTCATGTTCACATCTTGTTTCTATACAATGATCTGATCACAATCTCGAAGAAAAGGTTTCTCTCTCAATGCTCTTTTGCTCGCATCTCTAATAACAATTTCACTCTCATTAATCAAAGAGAATAGTCGAAAGTTGACTACATTCTGATCGCAAGTCTTCTTACGCTATTGTTTTTCAAATCCGGTACCAACGACATCTCCATCAACTGTTCACTAATCCTCGCGTTAAAACCTACTGGAACTGAAACCATGCCGAGTAGAATAAATTTCGGAAAGATCTGCGAGCTTCAATGAACAGCAAACGAACTCTTATATGGAGGCTAAGTGAAAAAGACAATTGAGCAAAGCCCAACCGCTTCTCTCTATACCATAAAGACCCTCGTAGATTGCTATCAAGAAGAGCTAAGATCCGATCAACAATTTGATAACCCCAAACTCCGTACTTGGAAACACCAAGCCTCCATTTCTGTTCCATTAAGCGCATCCATGCCTCCAAATTCCTCACGCAGTCAGTACATTATTTTTGTTTCATGTATTAGTGCACTACTAAGAAGCCAGAAGTCACCAATCATGACACCAGTTGAATATATAGGAGTGCCGCTTGATGATTCGTTCATAGTGATTGCTTTTATTTACGCCTAGTGGAGCCGGCTCGATAACGCAGCAGACTTGTCATTCCCTTGTCCACATATTACGTATCATCTCATTATATCAGTGTCGAGCTGCGTTCTCTAAGCTAAATTAAGATTTCTTCAATGGTGGAAAAAAACTATTCAAAACAATTGAAAAAATCAGATTAAACTTAAAGGTCTTAAACGATGCAATGTTCTCTACCAGGTACAACAAAAAATTATTTATTAAGAATAAAAAATATAATTACGATTCAAAGTAGTCAAAGTGGTCTACCACGTGTTGCCACTTTTTGGGCAAAAGATCAATGCCTCGGGCATAGGATGTATGGGGTTTGGAGGCAAAATACAGTACTCTCGAATCTGCCCAACATAAGTAAAGTGTACACTGGCTAGGCAATGAGGTAGAGATGCAAACAGGTGGTAGTCTGATGGGGCACAGTCAGGACTGTACTGTGAATGAATGAGACGTTCCCAGCCCAGCATTAGAAACATGCGGTCTAGCATATTATGTTGCTAAAAGATCACCTCACGGCAGAAGTGACCAGCTAGACCGGGGGAGCGAAGCTTTCGCTAGACACGGTCAAATTGGGCACAATAGAGCTCAGAGTTTATGGTGTGACCGTTAGAAATAAATTCCCAATGGATCACTCAGCCGCGCCACCACCAAACGCACAAAAGAACCTTGTTAGCACGCCAGTCGGTTTTGATTTTTCGGGGGTAAGTCCCTGCTTCTTGTTGATACAATTCTTGGACAGGATCCACTTTTCATCACTACCCGGTATAGAAACTTTCTGTTGACGCCGCAGCAGTTCTCGCACGGTCATCAGACGATCATTCTTGTTTCTTTGGGTCAGTTCAGCGGCACCCATTTGCCGTAGCGTACCTTCTTTCCTTGTTTGTGCAAAATTCTGGCGATTCGCATATGTGAACAATGGAAGTCAGCGAGTACTCAGGGTCGGTTCGGCTTCGACGACATCGAGTACTGCTTGCTCATCGATACCTGGCGGCCTTTATGACCTCGGTTTGTCTTTGAGCGGTTGCTAAACCACTGATTCACAGTCACATAAGAGGCAACCCCTGGGCCCTTCGCATGGATGATATTGTGCCGTGCTTGTTTAGGTGTATGGCCGAAATTGAATTCGTACTTGATTAGAATAGGATCTCGTTTTTTGAAACGTTCACTCTTACATTAAAACGAAATGAGAACTAATGGAAAATTAAAAATAAAAGAACGTTAAATGGGTCAAATTGTTGCTTAGTTTTCGAGATATGAATTTTTAAACAGCTAATATGTTACACCCTAAGTAGAACACCTCCGTTCAATTTAGATACACTTTAAGCAGAGGCTTGAAAAAAGTTTATCCAATAACGCTTTATTTAACTTACCAACTAAGTGCTGATGTTCATCAGTTGAAGGATCAGTTAGGTTACGCAGTTGTTGAAGTAGTAGAGGATACTTCAGTATCCTTTGAATAGGTTTTATTAGATACGATTCTAAAGTAGAAGAATGTTGCTGCCTAGGATTTCTAGCTGATAGGAATTCTTGAAGCGCCTGGTTTCCTTCATCTGTAAAGCAAAAGAAAAATAAAAACATCAAAGTTTTAAAATATATTTTATAATGAACTTACTTGGATGAAGAACCTTTTGAGCTTTACTATGACTAGCACAGAACGAGCTGTACAATTTAAAATGATTTACATAATATAGAAAAGCACTCCCGATTGAGAAGAGGGCATTCTGAAATTAATATTTATTTATCAATAAAACATAAATGGAAACTGAAATATCTAACTCACTTTGAATTGAGTGGGATATTCGAACTTGTGAAAATCAGGTTCCATTTCTAAAGCCTCATCTAAATTCTGTAAGAACTGCCTTTGGAATGTTACAATTTCTTGGATGTTTCCGAAAAGTGCGTTGATTTCCGCATTCGATAAAAATGTTTCACGCTTTAAAGGTTCAAGATAATTTTCTAATAAATTATTGAGATTCTGAAAGGAAATAAAAGTTTTAATTCTCGTGCGAGCTGTCAAGACTAACATCTTACTTTTACGTATGTTCTTTCCGTATCTATCAATTCTAAAATTACTTTTCTCAATTTTTCTGCGTCGGTGAGCTGACGTGAGGGTGTTTGTGAAGTATTGCTGACTATGCTACCCGTGGGACTAGACTTTCTGGTTTCAACAGGTGATCTACAGAAACCCGTGACTTGTTCCGCAGTTTTGAGCAAATTTTCTATTTCAAATGAGTTCGTTCTTGAGCTGAATTTAATGCTGCTATCCCCCGCAGACGCTGGGAAGTTGTCTGATTCTGTGGAGTATCGTTCTTTACCTATCGCCATTTCGTTTAATGAAAGTTTCTGACGTCTTATAAGGTAAAACACAAAATCGTATAATGAAATTGATGAGAAGGTTAAGTGAAAGAGGAGAGAGATTGAAAAAATTTAAATTAAAAATTAATAGCGGGTTGATGCCGTTATTAAATGAATTTTGATGAGATTAGTTATTAAGGTGGTTATGATTAAAGAGACTGAAAAGATGATTCCATTACTCACTCCAACCTGGGGCAGGAACGATGAGGCCAGAAATCATTTCCTCGCTAATAACTTGTGGTTCTGAGGGAGGTGGGGGGCAAACTAAACTTTCGATGGTGTCGTCTGTCGTTCTTAAAATACCAGCCAGTTCAGGTGGTTCGGTCCTAGATGACCTCATCATCATGCATAGGGCCAGTTCCTCTTGCAACACGCTTTCCAGGTACATCATGTCTAGGTCAGATACAATAGCTCCATTTATAACCATAATCTCATCCCCTTTTATAATACCTGCGAGGATAGAGATGTTATAGAAGGTGCATATAGAATAATAAACAGTAAGTTAGAGTATCCGTATAGCTCTTAATAATATGTAAAGTAGTAGTAGGTGAGAATAAGTACTGAAAAGGAAGTATAAAGGAAGGAAGTTTAAGGTGAGTTTTGAAGTTTCGAAGTTCCCATTAATATTTAATGCATGCAAGTTTATTATCCATTATGGATTTTTCTTAATATAATTCTCAAAAGTTGTTGAAAGTATTCAAAAAGAATCACTTAAAAATTTTTAAACTTTAAAAAAACGAGCATTTACCATTTTGCATTGCAACACTCTTGTCTTCAACTCTGCTCACGTAGCAACAAAGTTCGTCTTGGCGATCTGCGTTTTCAACGAGTTCGGCTTCAACACTAAATCCCCACATTTGTTCCAAAGTATTTCTGGATAGTTCTACTTGATAAAGGATTTTCGCACAGACTTCTACTATTTCATGTGTGTGAAGCTGTAGGAGAAAGAATGAAACTCATTTAATAAATATTTGACCACAAGCAGTAAAACTGAATTATTTCTATCTCTCTTTTTTTCTTTCATTTTTGTATTAAACTATAAATTTATCTATTATCCGTTTCTAAAGGATGATAAATTGATGTACATTTGGAATTCGAATAAACACCAGCAAAAAAGGTATAATAAATTCCTTAAATTTATAGGAAACAATCTGTCGATACTAAAAAACTTGGTCTAAAATAAGAATGAAACAGATATTGGTCTATAGATCACTGCTAAATAATATCTAGTACAATGGCTTTTGTTTGCTTTCCTATAAAATACATCAATGAAGGAGTCGCTCTTTGCTCGGCTAAGCATTGGGAATTTGGACGCTAAAATGAGTAATTGGAAGTTTTTTTGCAACATTATTATGTAAATAGATTTTTGTACAGTGTTGCGTAATGTATTCGATTAAATTAAGGTTGATTTTTCTAAACAAAAGAAAATAACAGGAGAAAATCAAGAAAATCAGTTTTAAAAGTTTTTAAAAGTTACTCACTATTTTGTTAAAACTTAATATTGAAACTGAATTACGACCGGCAACAAAAGTGCTTTTAAATTCGTCTTTTTCCAACTAAAACAATGAAATAAAAAAACTGTAGACTATTTGCTTTTTAGTTTGCATGAAAGTTGTTTTAAATTTCAGGTCGTTAGAACAAAAGTTCGAACTTAAAATATGAGTAAAACAACTGGTAACAATTTGTTTGTAAATTACATAAACCACAGCTTTGCTAGTTTAACCTTTGGTATTTAGAACATTTCGACAAAAGTGTTCGTTTCCAACTATCATGTAGAGGGAAAAGGTCGTTTGATATTGGAGAACGGAATGCAGATGTAATTTCAGTACAGTGTCACTTTAGGAAAAATTAGGAAAAAGCTAAAAGAAGATCTCATCCTGGTCTAAAGCTTTAGAACGTTTTATAGTTTGATGTCAGAAAGATAGTTAGCATTTTGATCGAAAGTATTTATGCAATTAATAGATGGAGCATCTAAATATTTAGTATGTTTCGATGTTTATGGAATGACACTGAAATCATCAAATGTCTTATATTTAGTTCCTTGACTTAACCCGAGAAAAAATAAAAACCGAAAAAATAAAAATCGATCGAATAAATAGAGTGGAAAGTCTTTGAAAGTCTCTGCTTTGAGGTGAAAATAGCCGTGCAGGACTAGGTCAGTGTTGAATAAAGTTCAGAATGTCTTACGTACAACTAACAACAGCACAAATAAACTCAGAAACCAACTAAAATGGTATTTCATGAATGAAAACACAATAGATATGTATACTCATTGTTATTGTATTTAGCTTCTTTAAATTAAATAATTTGCAATATTTGATCCAAAATTTTCATCTTCGTAAGATTCTCTATGCAAATAAATTATTCTTCCCAATGCAAACCTTCTTCTCAAAACCTTTTTAATTTCCAAATAAATTGTTAATATTTATAACCTGCAGTTTGGAGGCTCTCATTCTAAAAGCCATATGAACTAGATTCAGCCCAAACGATCAGAACATACTTCACGTGGCTGAAATGAATCTTAAGCACAATTCGGTCTGAGAAAGCTTTATCTTTTGTATTAAAAACCTGGGTAGTTCGGAAACGAAAATACCAATTTAAGTTTTTAAAAATAAAAGACCTTTTAGAGATAAGACTTACAACTCTATTTCAGATATATGAACTTTTTTATTTTATCCTCAAATCGGCATGACATTCTAGTAGTATTATAGATGTTCCTAATAAAAAAATAACGACTCACATTGCATTTGATATTAACCAAAAGGAAACAGAAAGCTAAAACCATTGGTCTGCGGAATTCGGCCATTAGCAATAAACTTGCCAACTTTGAGAGTCTAATTGACCTAAAAACTCATAAGCTCAAAAATCTCAAAAGCACCTGACTTTAAGCACATAATCAGTGGCGTAATTCTGAACCAACCAAGAAGCAATTATTTTATATGTATATCACATTTTACGACCTACCATAGGTACTATTACCATGCAAATTCAAAGTTTTAGGTGCCTAAAGGCACCGAATAAACTTGTATTGTTTTTTGCATTAAGCAAATACCTTTTAAACGAAAAACTTCGTAAGAATATATAAAGATACTGCAAGAAGTTACACAAACTGAAATTCTGGGCCTGAATGTTTTCAAAAAGTAAATACAGCTAGAAGCGTTTTCTCAATTCAGTGCAAAGTCAGAGATTTAGAAACAAAATTTAAACAGACTTTTTGTTATATCTAGTTGGCGAAAATCTAAAACTGTAAAAGAAGGCCTTGGTATGCTAACTATCAAGATTAACAAGATTTATGTTCGAGGGCACGACTGGAGTCCTACAAAATAGCGTTTCTAATTGATGAATAAAAGGACGATTGTCAAGTTTTTTAGGACTTTATCTAGCAATGGAAATAGTGAAAGCTTAAGTAGTATCCCCTCTATAAGTTAGGTAATTTTGCGAGCTATAACTCTTTAATAGCTTTGATTACTATCGTTAATCAAGGTTTATGTAGTAAAAAGGTAGCGTAAAATCAAAAGACTACGTTTGTTATTCTTGACATAAACCAGTCTTTAAGTCACTTTCAAATTGTTAAGATAATAATCAGCCTCACCAGAACCAGCTACGGCAACGACAATCAACAAAGAAAAAAAAATTCAAAAATTAACAAAGATAATAAAAATAGTTTCTTGCTGATAAATTTATCTTTCTGTCTATATGCCCACTTCTGTGCTGGAATAAACCCAAGTAGACATTCAACCACGACAAACTCTCTCGTGGCAGTTATCAATTATCGAAAAAAATGAGTGCAAATGAAATGAATAACTAGAGTCAAGGAACAATTAAATGGGACCTTAGATGAGAGATTCTTTGTTTTGTCTGACATCGTCATAATGTCACCTTTGTAGACCGGCTCTGAGCTGGGAAAATTCTCTGGATAATCTGGGACAGTTAAATATCCTAGTTTAAAAGCTATCTACCTCGTGGGAAGAATTAACATAAAATGTTATCTTAGTGAATTGTCATCCAAAGCAGACCAATACAGAGCCTGAAGTGCTAGACTTCTGATATTATCACAGTACCTCAGAGCACAGAACAAATGAGAAAAACAGTCCTATAGTTCCATTTATGAATTCTGACTACTACTTCCTTCTTTTCTGTCTTTCTCTTTATAAACCTACTTTGCGTTACACTCTTCTTCCTCTATCATTCAGTTTCCCTTCAACTCTTGGCTTTTTATCTAGAAAACTGTAAATTTTAGTAAAATTAATTTGCAACACTGTCAGAAGGCAATGGCTACAGCCTACAAATTGTGATAAATTGTAACATCCAAGATTTATAAAATATCATCAGTCGATAGAACACAAAAGAAACAAGAAGAAATTTTTGATTAGATTCTCGTTTCGGTAAATGCAAACATCAACACAAAAGGTAAATCTAACTCAACCAATAATTCTAAAAGTAATGCCTAGCAACTCATTTCCGTATAAAGACATAATGGACAAGTGTTGCTGTGTTGCAAAACTCAATTTTTATATTTTGTAAGCGGGCCAATCCACTGCAGGCAAATCGTGAAAAAAAATTGATGTTCCAGATGCATCAAAACTAGAACAAGTGAAGACAATCGTTAGACACTTTTTACCTATAGTCCAGCCATAAGTTCTGCCACAGAACCTTATTGTTTATCTCGACCATCTAAGTAATTGGAGAAAATGAAAGAAGGTATGTTTGTTTGTAGTCCCATTATTATGGAATGTAAAAGTGTCAAAATCTTTGTAGTAAGATTGTAAAAAATAATAGAGTGGGATAAAAAAGAGAACCGTGTTGCAAAGTTGCAAAATTATACCAGTAGTCGCAAAAACTGATAAGGTCCAAATTAACCCCAACTCTAGTCAAAAACAGAAATTGATAGCTCTGAAGATGGAACTGTCAAGAGAAACCATGAAACTAGTGATTAATCAAGACCTCAAGCTGAACGCTTGTCGAAGAGAAAAAGGTCGGCTGCTTACTCCACGTTAAGAAAAAAAAAATAGGAATGAAAAAGTAAACTTGCTCATTCGCTGGTACGCAGATAACAAACACCGCAGAGTTCTCGTCATACAGAATAAAATTTTTACAAAAATAAAAAAAAACATCCAAAAGATGCATATTGTCTTCCCACAAATAAACATACCTTCAGACGAGGTTTGTTTCCTGTTGGAAATATTTTTATTGAACGAATGGACGTGTCGGGTCAGCCGTTCTATTCTAGGCGTTGCTATTAGATGGCGCCTTAATATTTTCATGCTGTTAATGTTATACTTGTTTAGTATATAACCATTATGAAGCGGGCAAGCAATTGACTCTCATTATCCTCCACTGATGAGTCCAAACAAGGACGAAACGATCGTCTGGAGGTATGTTGGTCAATGCTTGCACGAATTTTTATCCGTGATATGCATCTTTTGGATGTTCTTCCTTTATTTCTGATCATATAATTCCCACTATAAGTTGAGCACAACTTTGTTTCCTATTTGGAAATATTTTTATTGAAAATTTTTACAATTAAAGAATATCTAAACAAGAAAAATGATACAGTGTGTGCTCATAGTCCTTTGTGTACAACAAGGTCAATCTGGGTATCTATCATGGTTTGGCTGAGAGTTTCTTATTTGGGCGCCGCTCAGTTCATTTTTGTCAAAAAAGTGTCAAGGTTAGAGACCTAAGGTGTATAAAAAAGACCTCCTAGAAGAAGTTGTAAAGCTCCTCGGTGCTACCGTATTTAATATGAACACTGGGTTTTTCAACAAAGTTTAGCACTGACTCATAGGGCAAAGTCTTTACAAGAAAGGCTTCATCACCAAAATATTGATAATATCTGATAATTTTTAGAGGGGAAAGGTTTGTGCCACGAAACACAAAAGTTCAGAGCAGTTATTTTCTATTGATTTACTTATAGATAGACTAAGTAATAAAATAGAACGCACTAGTTCATTAGAAAAATGCTAAATCAGGTTCTGAATAGGCCAACATTTCTAAGTCTGGTCCGACTAGAATAAACTTGATACATTTGAAAAGACCGTCTCGGAAAGTACGATCGAACTGAAAGCCTAATCTATAATGCTTGCCTTTTATGAAGTGAGATTTGACTAAATGAAAGAATTTAGGCTAATGAGAGTATATTTATTGTTTTTGCAAGTATTCTCCATTAAGGGCAATACATTTTTGCATTCGCTCAAACCATTTTGTAAAACAGTAATTCCACTTTGAAGTTGGTATAGTCAAAATGGCTTTTTTTTAAAGCGTCGCGAAGGTCTATGGCAGCAATCGACACGAGCTGCTTTTTGTTCGTTAGTGAGAAGATGAGGGATCCATCGGGAAATCAACTTTCTGACACCCAACTCTTGGTGCAAGATCTTTTGTACTGCAGTCCCTGAGATGCCTAATGTTGCCCGAATCTCTCGATATGTAACATGTCTATCTTCCATGATTAGCTTACGCACGATATCAACATTTTCTGGAATGACTGCTGTTTTCGATGGACCTCTGCCATATTGCTTACCAAAACTAATACGTCCACGTTGGAACTATGCATACCAGCGATACACTGCTGCTTTTGATGGTGCTTCATCTCCGAACACAGAAATCATCTTAACGATACAACTTTTTTGAAACAATTTCCTTTTAAGGTTGTAGAAAATTATGGCATGATAATTTTCTTGGGTCAATTCCATTTCTTTTCAGACTTGGTCACTTTAAACTTTGACAAGACTCGAGTCGATTATCGTATTGTGTTGAAACAAACAACCTAACCTAACAAATATGTGATCTGTCAAATGGCACTATAAAAGTTTGACTGATACGCCCCCTTTGGATAGATCTCACTTCATAAAAGGCAAGCCTCGTATCTGAAAACCTCAATCGACCAGATGTAGACACAAAAAGCTGATCTCATGCAGGTTTCTACTGAGAAACCTATAGAAAAGTAGTAATAGCTATACAGAAATAAATTAGAAAAGCTGAGGTTGTGTTCGGAGAGATTTTGAATGATATTGAGTTCACTATTTTAGCATATAAAACTGAAAATAAATATTTTTTAAGAACCTTCACCGGCAATTAAACTTGTTCAACTAAACTTCAACTTCAAATTGAAAAAAATAAGTTTCAAATTGAGTTCCTATTGGCAGCATGTTACAAACAAAAGACGTGAGTATCGTCCGACTGTGGTATCTGGTGGTATCATAATATCAAGGTATCACACTATATCAGAAGCTGAACCCGGGTGAGATCATGTTTGTAACGCAAGTAAAGGATGTTAGCTATCTGCAGGCTGCGGCATGACTATACCTACATGTTTAGGAACGGACTTTCCAATAAAAATGTAGCAAAAATTCTCCCAATTGCAAACCATTCACATTAATAGGTTTATAATAGATTCAAAAAACTTTTTCAATTACTCTGTTAATGTAAATGAAAATCAGTACCCATCACTTTTTCTGTACGTATGCTCTACGGTGTAATAGCAACCGCGTAACTTATTTCTAGAATGCCGAAGGCATTTTAATAAAAATATAATTAAAATGGTGGGATGATTGATGATATTGAATTCTTTGACTAAGCAAATTTTCTATACAATTTTATTTCATTAATTTCAAATATATTTTTTTAGGTTTCCTAATTTAAATATTTGAAATCGAGTAAAATAATCACTTTGTTTTCTACATTCTGAATCATTCTTATTATTTTCTAAAAAATGTTTTTAAAACCTTGAGATTAAAAATTAATTTGTATTTATCGATTCTTAAGAAAGTATTACTTACGTTAATAGAAGCAGACAGTATTTAATGCAAGTAGAACAGGAAAATAAATCCAACTTCAATTTAAGATAGAAAATTGACTTCACTTACGTAAGTTTCAATCAGATCACTCCGATGCGGAACAAAATAATTATGGTCTTCCATTTCTCTTCTCTTCTTTACCCTTACAAAATGTTCTGTTGGGTTGAGGTTTTTCCTAGTGCAGGCACTGGTTAAAAATTCTTCCACGGACATGCCCTCTCTCACGAAAACTGTAACTGTTGCTGAATCAGGTAATGATACTTTTACGGTTTTTTCGGATTCCTCCCGGGAGTTCATCTGGAAGAAAGAATTTACATCACGATTACCTAATTTAGCGGTTCGAATGTTGTTTTCGATTTGGGGGAGATGTAGACATAAATTGAATGCTCCAACCTTTGCTGCGAGGTGGTTTCAGAAAATTCGCTTTCGTCGGGGATGTAAGGCCTTTTAAACAAGTAATTGTTTTAACGTTACTTTAGGGTAGAGGATTTTAAATTTAAATTTGTTGCTTTTTGGTGAAACTGAAGCTTCAGATTAAAGAGTAAATTTATGCAAAATACGACGTTAGACTTTTATATGTATGCACGGGAATAAAAGTAATATTTAAATTCCAAGAAAAATTATTTAAAGTACTGTCATAAATTTGTAAATTTTTCCAGTAAGACGTAAATTATTTAAAATTCTTATTAGGAAAATCTCAATTTCAATATATTCAGAAATGTTATAAAACTTGATAAGCTCTATGCATAGTAATTTCTAGTTTGCGCATCTAGCGTAGTTTTATGAAATGTGCAGCATGTAAAAAGATAAGGAATTTGCATCTCTGGAAAATCTGCATAGAATCTTATAGTCATCCCCAAAAGCGGAAATTTAAGCAACCATTTTAGCTTTTAATAAGATCCATTTGCAAAACCATAAATAGTTGTAAAGAAAACCGCACAAAAACTGCACTTTTATACATAGAAAAGTCAGGAAACATAATCCTAAAGATTACGTTTTGTTAATTTATAGCGCAGATTTAGAAACGTGGGACATTGTGATTTATATAAAACGTGATATACCTAATAAATCAGTGCTTGTTTTGGCTTATGTTGTAGGTAACAAACCTCTCGTAATTTGTTAGGAATTGTAGGTACGGTAGAACTACATAATTTAATTTGTATTACACTTTATAATCTGTTACAAATGTTCTAATTGTCTAAAAGTAATTAAATGATAGCTTTACTTACAAAACAGTAATAGGAAGCAACA
>VTPC01008102.1:39657-55239 GCA_011009095.1 Ignelater luminosus
ATCCTTAATTACTGTATTTATTGCAGAGAAAGATTTTTATAGTCTAAGTCGAGCAAAGCATAGATCCAGGGTGATATGGTAATAATGATCTAATTTTAAAAATTTCTTTTATGTATGATTTCGTTTTTAATAATAATTAGAATAATTCCTAAGAGTAAAGAAAGAACTAAAATTTGTATATGTGAATGCCTGGAATTTTTAATATAGGACTTTAGTTGTTTCTTACCTTGAGTGTTTTAATCTAAAACATTCGTACAAGACCCTAAATATAAGTGAATGCCTTGAGTAACATCCTTACTTGAAAACACATAAAAACTGGGCCCATGATTATAAGTTGTTCTCTTTTAGTTACATGCGTTACCTTAAACTGAAACTTGTTTCTAATACTATTTCCATATGAAATCTCTTTAAAGGCATAGAGGACCATGTATGGTCTTTTGCTACTACTGAACAAATTTGGGTCATTTTCTACGACTAACAAACTAATTTTCGATTAACTTAACTGTGTTAAATGGTTTTCTGTGTCTGTCCTTACTGTTTCAAAAAAAATGTTTACAAACTTTTAATACAATCTATCTTTGCTTTCTTTCAGGTGGATGATGCACAGAGAATCAAAAGAGTTGACTTCTGTAATGTTGATGTTGATTTTAAATTTATTTATATTACTATTTAGAAGAGCTGCAAAATATTTAATAATATAATTAGTGACACAATGAGGTACTTAAAAAATAAAAATACAAAAGTGTCATTAAAACACAATTAAGTAAAACGATCTTGGTTTGGAAATTTAAAGAAACACCAGTTAACTCTGGTGTATAGTTACAAAGTTTTATCGATACATTCAAAAGTACGTAAAAAGAAGTTAACACTTCATACAGAGAAAGGTGAAAGCTTTATTGATGCGGTATTCTTTTAAATTTCTTCTAGTTAGGTGATAACAGTTATTATAGCACTAGTGCTGTAATGAGGTGCGGTAATATAGCTCAAATTTGTGTGTTGTTATTCCAAAAATCATCTTAAATTACTACTATTTTATGTGTCTATTTGTGTGATTACAGATCCTACTTGCTACATAAATAACTAATAGGATTTTGTTGATTTACAAAATAGTTATTATTTTATTAATATTTATTGGACGACATAAATGTAATAAGATTAATAGATAAGACACACACCAATATAAAAAAAAAGCAAATCCGATTATGATAGTGAAAGATAGAACCATAAAGTAAAGCAAATTTGAAAAATAGCTTTTAGCAGGATATATACTGGCATTAAAAATGACTTATCATTATAAAACCATTTTGTCTTACATATTTTCTGGTAAATTGAACTATTACGTGCTAGGCTAATCAGTTTCCTTAGAAAAAGCAATAAATTACACAGCTCACGTAACGTTCTAAATCTAGAAGAATGTTCGTTTCTAGTCCTATTTATCTTTTGAGTAGTCGCATTTAGTTTTTTAAGCATCTGAAATTTCAGTTAAATTAGCTAAATGTCTGGATATATTAGATTTGTCAAAATCTATTTTTGAACATATGGAAAAATTAAACAAGAACTAATTTGATGCTAATTTTTTTATGTAGGCATAGGAAAATTATCCTAAAAATTGGTAAATTAGAATCGTTTTCAATGTTTTATTGCCTTTTCTATGAATTTAAACGAAAGTGTTAACATTTAAAAAGCCAAACTCCTCTTATTTATTTAGTTTTTTAAATTTATGTATAAATATATCTTAGATTTTTATAGTTTGTTGATGTTGATGTTTTTAACAGTTGTGTGCCCCTTTCCATTGGAATACCATCGCTAACTGATTTTCAATCAGGACACTCATTTTTCGGCCGTGTTAATACTTACATGCCCTAACTAATAGAAAGACAAAAAATCTATAAAATCCTGACAATGATTATGTAAAAGAAAGAAGTAGATTAGAGAAGAAAAACAAGATAATCTCCAAATGGAATTATAGAAATAAGAATTGGATGGTTTTCGTACAATCCAGAACAGAGGTGAGGTGAGAAGTAAATATGATTGAACTCCGAGCCCTTCTTATAATTATTAAGGTAAATTATGATATCTATATCATAGATGTTTAGAATTGCCTTGGCGGTCAAATCTACAACCTTTGCTTTCCGAACTAAATCTCTCACTATTAAGGCTAGCGAGTTCCTCTTCAAGAGCAAGCTGAAGTTCCTACATGTAGTTTACACAATTTATGATATCTTCAATGTAATAGGTAATATTCAGAGAAAATCTGGACTTACAATCAATCAAACAGTTCCTGACTGTTGTGTATTCCACTTGGACACCTACAAGATCACGTTATATTTAGAAGAATTCTACTGATCTTAGGTTTGAATTGTCCAGAATTATAGAAAATAAGAAATCCACCATTTCTTTACAAGATTTTAGATATCCATAACGAAATGCATGTTAGTATTTGCTGTTATTTACAAGTATCAGAGATTTTCTTTGCATTGCAGAACCTCTTTGGTACAAAAAGCAAGACGTTGTGCTGTTTCTGATCCCATCAAAAACTAAGAAGTTATCCAAGTCATGCAGATTTTTCTAAAAGTAAGTAAGAAGCGTAAGTTGGACAAAGTCACTAATATCTGTAAACTTGTTTCAGAAATTCGCAATGTGGTGTGGAATTCAACTTTAAACAACTAGATATCTAGATACGAGGGGAGTTTTGTACGTATGTTATCTACCTAGCAATGAAAACAATACACTATCGCGATAATTTTCTTATATCAAGTTTCTGTGACATTTTATAGTGTCATCTCCAAGCTTGGTTTCAATCGCTTAATATTTGGCATTTTTATATTAGCGAAATGTGTGATTTGAAACTTGAACATAGAAGCGTCATAAAATTTCTATCGAAAGAAGGCAGTGGCCCGAAAAATATCCATGAGAGAATGGTGGCAGTGTATGGAGCAAATAGCCCATCCTATTTCCAAATGAAATATTGGTGCAAGCAGTTCAGATGAGGCAGGAAATCCATTAATGATGACCCAAAGTGTGCAAGACCTCTGGAAGCACGAACTAAAGAAATCATCAACAAGGTTGAAGATTTGGTGTTGACTGACCGCCGAGTAAAAGTTTAAGTTATTTCTAGCAAAATAGGAATATTAGAAACGAGTGCTTTTAAAATTCTACACGAAGATTTAGAAATGAGCAAAGTGTCGGCACGATGGATTCCCAAGCTGCTCAGTCCCGAACAGAAACTGTGTAGACGACAAATTGCGAGGAGAATGTGACAGCTTCATCCCAAGAAGAAGACTTCTTCTATAGAATTGAAACTGGGGATGAGACCTGGGTACACCTCTGGGACCCTCCCACGAAACAAGAGTCCATGCAATGGGTGCACAAGGGCTCTTCACCTCCCAAGAAGGCGAAAATGCAGTTTTCTGCGGAGAAAATGATGGCCACAGTTTTCTGGAACGCGGAGGGGGATTCTCTTAATTGAGTATATGCCAAAAGGGTGTATAATAACGGAAATGTGTACAAAGACACAATTAAGAACTTGAAGGCGGCTATACGCAAAAAGCGACCCCACAATTATGCTCAGAAAACTGCAGAGTGCATAAAGCAGTACTCAATGAATCCGGCTTTGAGGAATTACAACATCCACCTTACAGGCCTGACCTCGCCCCGTGTGACTATTATCTTTTTCCAAAACTCAAAAAACACTTGAAAGGACGTTGCTTTTTATCGAATGACGATTTAGAAAACGCTGTGGAGTCGTATTTTGAACAATTACCAAAAGAATTTATTTCGAAGGCATAACGTTATTACAAAAACGTTGGAATAAGTGTGTTAGTGTTAATGGTTCTTACGTTGAAAAATAAAACTTTGTTTGTTCTTCAACTTGTTGTTTTCATAGCTAGGTAGATAACATAAAAAACTTCCCTCGTATTTTGACATAAATTAAAATAAAAATTCTCGTTTGTTGTATATTAAGGGTATGAAACTTTTGGAAAAGTGGATCTCAAAAAGAATAAAGACAATTTATTTTGGAAATCTATCCTTAGCGTCATTTTTGATTTGCAACGTAAAGAAGAAGGATTTCTAGAAGCAAAATCAATTCAGATATTTAAACATAAATAAAAAAAAATGAGATGGATTCAACTGAAAGCTAGAAAAGAGAAACGTTATTTGAAGGTAGTGCAAGTGTTTGTACTCCAGATCTGAAAGAAAACATTCTAGGACAAACAAATTTTCCCATTTTGTCTAATCGCATTTTGTCTAATCCCATTTCGTCTAATCTCATTTTGTCTAATGTACCATTTTGTCTAAAACCAATTCGTCTAATAAACCACTTTGTCTGAAACCATTTCGACTACGTTAATTGTCTAATTCTAATTTATAATTTCTAAGTACGTGTCCATTCCGCAGGACTCTCCTTGCTTTGTGTTTCATTATGAAAAGCTAATAAAATACTAAACAATATACAACCTTACCTATACTTGCACCGCCGCGCCGCCGAACACAGAATTATAAAAACCGTTATCAGCACGTGAGTTAAAATGTAGCGTTTCTATTGATTGGGCAAGAAAACCATAATGTCCCGTTCACATCTCACGTATCTTGTATCCAGCTTGTCAACTTTCCCCATTTTTTGAAAAAAAAAAAATATCACAAGAAGTGCACGTGATTACAGTATCTATTTGGCACGGCAAGTATGGTACACACTATTTGATGTTTCTGTTACAATAGGCAAACTGGAATTAGACGAATTGCTATTAGACAAAAGGGCATTAAACTAAATAGGATTAGATAAAATGGAAGGAACATAGAAAACTGGATATTGATGTGGATATCTCAAAATTCTGTTTATCGTGTCTTCAAAAACGACTTATCAACCAACCATTTTCATAGAGTAGCAATTAGATGATTTTTAAATTTTGATGGTACATCTCTGTTTTGTAGCTTAAAGTTGCCGTTTTTGTTGTTGTTCTAAGAGAAAAGAATTGCTTGTTGTTTTGAAATATCATTGACAAGAGGTGAGATCATCTCTGTTTGGAAATTCTAGTAAAACATAATTTGCTAAGAAACTAAGTTCCACGAAATAAAGTTATTTAAAATGTGTCATTTCAATTTATCTCTAAGGATTTAAGTCAGTTAAGTTTTTTGTGAGAAATTATGGCGAGAGTTTTACGACTGCAGCTTCTTCTGTTATTCAAGAGCATCAAATTGGATTAAGCCTTTGAAACAAAAGATCTATGTTCATTCAAAATTTATTTAAAATTACAAAATTTGTGTTGTTTTAAAATGTGTTTGTTTCTTGTAGGCAAATTAGTTTCTTTGCTTATTATAACATGAATACGCTGGCCGGCCATAAAATTTTATAAATAACATCACTACATAGTGTATAAGTTAGTTATTGTTTTAAAAGTCTTAAGTGTCATCAATTCTGATGTTAAGAAGTTCATTTATTTTAATTTGTTTAATGACTTCTCCATGCCTCATGATTAGTAGTTTATAATATGAATTCAGTCATTTGATTTTCTACTAAATTCTTGTGATTGTTTGAATTGGCCAAACTTATTTATTCGAAAAAGTACATTAAGATTTAAAATTAATTAAGATTTAGGAAATTGTGTATTTACCGTTTTGATTTATTAAAATCTGTTAAAATACAAAATTGTTTAACTTCTAGGTTACATAGTGGAAACCAATCATTCAAATGCAGAGATGCATAATTTGTGATATTAATAGACAGTATTCAACATTCATTGTTTTTGCTCTTAGTATTTTTTAATTTTGAGTACTAAACATTCCTTTGTTAGTACTAAACATGCGTTTGGTTGGTATTATATACCCAGGCGCCCAGGATTAATTAACTTAATGAGATACTGAGTCGGCTATTCTGACTTATGATATAAGGATACGGAAAATTTAATCTTTTGTTTGACCGGCATGTTTGTATCAGACATTAATCTTGTGATGGGTTAATTCTTTTTTCTTAACTACATAATGATGCATGATCCTTTGAGCCGGATTTGTAACTTGTAAGTGTACCCTTCAGCGGACATTTTGTATTTTCATATCTTCATAGTAATCTCGTACACTTTTATTCTTGTATTACCATATTTTCCTGGGAGTGTCCTTTAGGTGGACTTTTAAATTACATCTGTGTAAACCCTAGGGCGGATTATCCCCTCCTGACCAATTTATTGTTAAATGTAATAAATTATGCTAGATGGAGTCTTCAGAATAAATGGATTAAATGAAGACTAGCTCACATTTTAACAAGTTTATCTAAACTATAAAAGAATATAATTTTGCTATAATGTTAATTTTTACATTCAAGTAGTATGAAAAAACTTGATACACATTTTATTGTTGCGTTGGTCAGAACTGCAAACGTTGATGACTTAATATACCTTCCTTTACTTATGAAATGTTTTGTAAAAAAATTGGAAATGACAAAACACTTCTTTAACAAGAAAAAACCTGTTTAATTTTGGAATAAAATGATCATTTAAAATTGAGCTTATTGGCGACTCCAGAAATGTTTGGAAAAAAATGTGAAGGTCCCACATTTAAATGAAGTCTCTGTTTTGTTATTTGAAATGAGATTCTTAAAAAATAGTTTTTAATTTTCAAAATTAAACATACTGGCGTCTCCAGAAGGTTTCTAACTGTTTCTCTTTTTGAACATATTTGAAAAAGGTAGATGTTTCTTCAAATAAATTGTTTAGTTGGAATAAATTTTCTTTTATGAAAACTCATTATGGAAACTTGACTACTTAAAGTTGTGATACTTATTAATTGGAAACATGAATATAATAATTAAATAGGATGGAGTCTTTAGAAGAAATGAGAAAATAATTGAATTTGGTTTTGAGATAATTAATTAAATTGAAAACTGGTGACTCCAAAGATTTTTGTGAAGTGATTGAATATAAATGATTACTGATAAGTATTTAGCATCATCTTCTGTCATGAAGAGTAAAAGTGATTTGATAAATTATTATTGTTAGTTGTAGTTTTTGAATGGTAATTGGACCCTTTTGACGAATGGATCGGAAGTTGAATGATTTCTAGACCCATTGATGTTGATAAATTCTTCTCTGTTTGTTCTTATAATTAATGTTTTCTTTAGATTGAATTTGTTTAAACTCCAAAACTCTGCAAAAGGACGTAAGTCCTTTACCAAGATTTTTTGGGCTCAGCTGCAGCGATTTAAACTTGTAACGGTCATTTGTTGTCCTTTCCCTTTACCTAAGATTTGGTTGCTTACGCTTTCGGGTGTTCCTGTGTTTCCTTAGTTTGTTCTTAGGGATTGAGGGTTAGGCATGTTAGTAGTTCAGGTTTGCAGTGCTCTTGCTTTAAATTAAAATTTCATTTCACAATGTTTAACTTCTAGGGTAAAACGCTGGGTATATTTCTTTCAAATATTAAAGTTTATAATTAGTTTGATTACTTTGTTTCCGTTAAGTGGTGTGATAATTTTGAATTCTTGAATTAGGGATCGTTAGTTTTTTTATCCGTTTGAAGTTTGGCGTATGACGATCATCATTGCGGATCTTTTTCTACTTCTCTTTGAGTTTCCCATTCACTTCTTAAAATCTGAATTTTATACATTGAAGCCCTAGACAGGATCCTACTGTTAAATAAAAAAATTGTTTAAAATTTTCTTTTTCTTTGCTTGAGTGTGGAGTCACAAACCGGTTGGTTTCGACTTTCGGGAAAAGTAAGGACTGCTTGCGGCGGACGAGACGCAACCAGCGAATTAGTTACTTGTGTTACATTATGATTCGTTAAATTTTGTGACGAGTCAGTGATAGAAAAAAACCCTACAATTAGGGGTAAGTTTTCTTTTCCTTGTCCTTCCTTGTAACCATCGATTTCTGATTGCCGTTTCTTGTCTCCAGCTTTTATTTCTACCCGGAAGCTGTTGTTCGGATTTTGAACGTGAAAATGTTGTTCATCTCGTGGTCCCTTGACTTATTCCCTTTTGGAAGTCAGGAGTCTTTCTATCAGACTAAATGGTTAGATTTTATTGTCTCGGGATTTAAGATGGACCGGAAAGATGTTTTGCTTAAAATAACGTAAGAGTTAATCTTTGAACCTATTTGATACTAAAGATTTAATTTTTGTTATAACTGAACCTTATGATGGCCTATTACTCATTATAGTCGTAATTTTTTAGTTTGAACCTTAAGTCATTAGTTTGATATTACATTTTTTTGTTTTAGTAAATTGTTTTAAACAAAATCTTTGTCAAAATAGTTTTTTTAATAATCCATGTTTGCAATTTTTTTTCCTTTAGAATTTAGCTTCTGCAGCTTCCGTACGAAACCCGCCGAAGGATTGTGGTAGGGTTTTTCCTTTCAATTTGTGCCCGAAACTGTTTGTTGTTTGATTTTGTTATAAAATTCTTTTGATAATTGACTCTTGTTTGTTTATGTTTTACAATTCAATTTACTATGTAACGTTAATTACATTTTTTATTACATTGTTCTTATTTAAATTTTCTGATTTGAGAAGTTTCTAGTAATTCATTAGAAAAATGTTTGGCTTTAATAATTTTTTTGTTATTATTGCTGTAAAAATTAAATAGTAAAATGCATTTTTACGTTCGTAGGTATAAATTTGCAGATTAGTGGTTGGAGTATGTCGACCAGATAAGTCTGTTGTACAAAATTTTCTTGATAATATTTAACTTTATTATAATTTTTTAAACACTAAATTTTTATTGATTTTAACTTTCAACATTTATTTGGTTTGTTTTGATAAAAAACTGGATAGTGTAATTAGTGTGGAAGTTAGGGTGTGTTGTAACCTAGCTTGCATTGTTGAGTATTTTGTGAACTTATACAGTTTTGATTGAATTTTAAATTTAAGTTAACAACTTATATATTAGATTTGTTGCGAGTTATCACTAACTGTTACTAATTTGGATTAACTAGTATCTTTGGTCTTTACATAAAAGACAACGGCGCCTAACTCTTGTTCATAAAATTTCTGTGTCTGTTTTCTCTTATAAATAATTTTCTGACTAAATAAATTTCGTCTGTTGGACGTGTTGTTGTTTTATTGTGTGTATAACCAATCCTGATCTACGCTTAAGGCTACCAACTGAGCTTAGTCAGGCCGAAAACTTGGTTTTTTAATTTAAAATGTAACGTAAGGCCACGTTTGCAAACTGTGGTAACTCTTGTCCTCTTAACGAAGTGGTTTTCAGGGTTCCCATAAAGTGAATTGTCTTTCATGTGGACTTTTACTTGTTCTACCCTTTTTTAACCCCTTGGGGTGGATGGATGGATGAATGTATCCATGAAAAAGGATTTGTTTATGTCCTTCAGCGGACTTGTTAATGAGTGTCCTTTGGCGGACTTGTTTGTGCGATGCCTATTCTTCTTCTTTTTCTTGTATTCTCGTGTTTCCTAGTAATCTTGTATTCTTCTATTCTTATATTATCGTGTTCTCCTCAAAGTGTCCTTTCGGCGGACTTGTAAGTTATATCTGGTATATTTGAACTTTTGAGTGCATTTTTTCCTTGTCGAAGTCGAAGGTGTTGGTGAGCTCTTGTTTATTGTGTCTGCTGTAGTAAAGCAATTTAGTGAATGTTTTGGGTTTTTGATTGTTGAGTCTTCTTCAGCGCCAAGACAGAGAAGCGTAAATTCTCGGCCTCACTAATGCTTGATTTGACACAGCTCCAATAGGGTACTTTGCAGCGCACGAGATTGCTACATCCTTCTTGTTCGTGTGAAGATAATTGGTCAGCACCTGTATGCACGTTTATTGTGTTGGTGATGGAAACTTATTTTCTTCTGCCATGGTAGGCTGCGTCGGTTGTGATGACTTCTCTTGAACCTTGTTTGCCCCTCCTGCTCTGACAGCGTTTTAGTGGACGACGTGTTCGTAGTTCATGATACTCCAGTACTGAGGTGTGGTAGAAGAATTTTTAGATGATAAGGATGTAAGCTAATGATGCGACGAACTAATTTGGAAAGAAAATGCGTTATCATCTTCCTATTTTTTCGAATGTAGAAAATGTTGTTAGTGGTGTACCACGTGCAAAGAGCAGTTGGTTGATGAAGTAGCTGTTGAGTCCATAGATGCTACGTTCTTCCTTGGTAGACCATGACGGACTAATCTCCAAGAGAATTGATCGAACGACTATAAACAATTATTATGTAGTCGAAAGAGATAATTAACCTATAGCACGGTTAATCTCTGATTTTATATCATTTTTAAATGCCGCACAGACGGAAGAGTAGATCCGTCGGATCATTGGTTCGTACTAGTCAGGACAGCAGACTCCCCTATCTATTGAAGCCAATTAGTCCTGGATAACCTGGTACACAGTACCAACTAACGAATAAAATGATCAACTTCAAAATTAACATGAGGGTTGTGATATTATAACTGAAACCTTTACCTATTTTGTTACTCAAATACTATTTGTTTAATGTTCTGGATAAATTATCTTCTTTTGTGCCTTTGTTTGTTTAATAGTGGTTAAGGTAATGATTCTAAAACCATTTCGACCTTGTAACAACTTTGCACAAACTAATAAGAGTCAGAATGCGGAGTTGATTCAATGCGTGAAATTAACCGGTGAAGCTTTACTACCCACTTGGGATTCTTTTAGGATTGGAGCCTCAACGTGATGACGTGACTTGCATATTATATGTAAGTTATTTGTATTTGATTTGTTAATTAAAATTGACGTTGTCTAAATTCATATAAAGGTCATGCTGTCATGTCAAATTGGTAAATTATCTCTTGGTCTCGTTTAAATTTCTGATGATGTCTAAAGGATTAAAGGAACGCGACTAATCTATAGGTAGTGCCTAGTGATTTGCCATTTAACTCATCCTTGACTTTTAGTCCAAGAATAAAAAGGTCTGAGCTTTCTATGACTCATTTTTGACATCGGGATTAGATTTCTGTAATCTTTGGGAAATTGTTAGTCATTTGCATTAACATAAAAACCTAAGAAGACCAAAGCTTTTCTAGTGTTAACTAACTGTTATGTTAGTCTTGCTTTTCAAGCAAACATAGTTCTGGGGAGTTTGAAGATTGATAGTGACGTACTACATATATTGCAAACATTATTGAGATCAAAGGGTCTGCACTCAACAATTTTTATTAGACTTAAAACGAACCTGTAGGAAGGAGTAGTCTAGATACTTACTAACTAGATGAAAATAAACCCTTTAAGGATTTACGAAAAGTAGATTTGTAGCTAAAGGATTTACTAGAAGCTGATATCATTACAGCCAAAAGACTTTGGTTTTGGATTATTTTCCGTTTTGATTTTTCTACACTGTGGTCTGATTTGCCGTAAATAAACAGCCGGTGAGCAATTTGATCAGCAGAGAGGTATTCAACGAATTTTCTTTGACATCTATTTGTAGAATGATACCTTCAAAGTTTTAAGATTTAGGTATTGCAGTGAGAAGGATTATTATTTGTCAAAAGTGCTTATAAACTTAGATCATTTGACGTTTTCAAAATTATATCTTCTGAGAAACGGCACCATGTCTGAACGCACGAGAACCACAAATTAAATTGACACGTTATTGGGCAATGATGAATTTGCTATTATGGTTAGTGCAGCAAGAGAAAAAGGTTTCCAAATATTAAAAACTTTGGCAAAAAGATTGTTGCAAAAGGAGGTATTTAAAAAGAAAATTTAATTAAAATACGGAAAAGATTCCTTTTATTTTCCTCTCGTTAAAAAGGAATTTAATTAACCCAGAAATTTTAAGTATAATTAATTTACTACTAATTGTTAGATATTTAGGTCAATTACAATTACAACCAATCTACAAATGCATCATATTGCTATTATAAATAAAAAGAAAATGGAAATTATTGAAAAGTTTAACTGTTTCTCGAGGAAATATTGCTTTGGTTGGCGTGACTGCCTTTACTTGAATAAGATTTACTATTTTTAAAATTCTTATCAACTCTCTCAAGTAAAACTAATAGCTCAAATGGAGCATGACTGTTCTAACCATTAAAATAGCAATCAATACACGAGAAAAAGCTAAATCCTAGTCTTCTTCCATAACTTGCTAACTCAATAAATAAATAATAAAAATCCAAACCTTCCAAAACCATTGTATTTTTAGAACCTGCAAATTACAAGAATAAACACCAAACAAATTTTCTTTTAATAAAGTGCCGGAATAAAACTGAAATTCTCGTTTCATTTAACAAAAGTACCGAATCTACAAAGGTTTGGTTTTAATCATAAATTCAAGTTATCCGGAAAGGACCAACGCAGATTTAGTGAAGTATATTACGTGCACTTGCGACAGAATATTTGTCCACCAAATTAGTGATCCCCATATCTTGATTAACTTCCTTTTCCCATTTATATTTCATCCTCTATATTAAAGTCTTTAGTTCAAATAGATACTAAATCTAGAGATGTTTTTGGGTTTGAATTTCCAAAGTGCATCATCTCATAAAGACATCAAACGTGGTATTTACTTCAAGCTTAATGCGGATTACTACGTGCAAGGCTTTTCAGAGAGAAAAGAGAAATAGAGAGCTTTGAAAATGTCACACAAACCTGAAGTGATCTCCTGCTGGAACCGCTATTGGATCTGGAAAGCATAGGCGGACGTCGTTTCGTGGCTCCTCGTCCAGCTAGCAGATTATTGAGTAGTGAAGGACTTCTTGCACAAATAAAGGCGTGAAACGATGATACCGTGAAAACTCCAAGTTTATTGAGTGTGTTCTTCGTTGCTCTAGAGACGTGCGTTAATAAGGACTGTAAACAAAGAAATTTAGTTAGAGCACGCATGCTTTCGAGTATGTATGCAAATTTTACCCTCATTTACACGTTAGAATATTTTTAAAGAATTTTTATTCACTAACCTAATTTTTATTTGAATTAGCATTTAGAATATAAAATTAAATTAAAATTAAGATGGAAACTCGAGACATCGACACGAGTTGCATCTGCGACAATACTTGGAATTCTAAACACCCTCATTTAAATTTCTAATTAATTAAATTAACAAAACGTAATTATATTTAGGTCAGACCAAGTGATACTCATAAACTCTTTATTGTAGAGATTGTAAAGCTTGAAAAACTGAAGCTGCGACTTCGATTAATATATTTCCTCCGCTTTACGAAATAGTCGGGAGAAATTCCGAACTTAATAGAAGCATCAGCAAAAGAAATAAAATATTGAAGCTAGAAGTATATTAGTGAAATCCCAAGTTTGAAAATTTCATTAATATGGAGAAGGAATATCCCAGACGGGAAAAATAGAAGTTAACAAAGCGAAAAGAAATGCAACAGACATTATGCAAATGTGCTGTATCTGAAAAATGCTAGAATTAGGAGGGAATCACGTGATGTGAATGGTTTTTTATTCGGAACATCAACGTAATTGCTCCTTTTTTGGTTCCGATTCTCTTTATATCAATTTTTTAAAGAAATTTTATGAATACTAATCGCAGCGGACACCTTATGAATTTCAGAGACTTTTATTTTTTACTGTTGCCAAGTTATTACTTTATGGTCGCGAATTTATTAAAACAGCCGAATAAAACAGATTTTATTTTAGAAAGTAGTTTATTATTATTTTTGTCAAGTAACAAGAGTACAGTGCAATAATACATCAGTACTTATTAAAAGACATTCAGGCATGTACTAACTATAATTGCTAATACACAATTTATAAATAGTTATTAATCCTCAAGCAAACTTCCAGTTAATCAGCTTATGCCTCAAAGAATTATGTCAATAATAAGAAACGCTAAATAGAACGTAGGTCAGTGCATTATAGTGTTGTAGTGTTCACAGTTATTTTGCTAGACATTACATAATTGTCCATACAGATCTAGACCCATTACAGTATTTTCTGTTGCAATTTGAAACAAATCTTTTTTAAATGGTTTGACCTTTTTACAGTACAACTCTTAGCTATAACTATTATTTAACTTTATAACTATAACTGTTACTCTTCGGCCTGCCATCAGTTGAACCTTCCGGATATCTCATTTCAGCCTGAAGGATACTTATACTAGAAAAATCTCTTCATACATCTTAAACTATACAAATTCTGTTAGAGACACATTTTGGTCAAACAATTACACAATAAATTATACGATTCCACTAATAATATGTAATATCGAAACGCGTCAGGCAAATAAAGTTAGGTTGTATCCTCTACGATGGGATGCTGAGAATTCCAGTACCGGATGGCGTTACCCTCTTTGCCTTTGCAGATGACTTGCAAATAATACGCTCCAGCAAATAGACAGATGGATGTCAGAAAATAAACTACAACTGGCGCCAATGAAGACAGAGGCTGTGCTCTTCAGCGAACGAAGAATAGTAGAGAATATAAATTTAGTATTAAAGGGCAAGAGGGTTGAAATTGAAAATTTTAAAATACCTTGCCGTGATACTAGATAAAAACTTATGCTGCAAGCAGCATATCCAACATCTTGCTGATAAAGCTGATGGTTATGCAACGGCAATCAATAGGCTGATGCCAAACATAGGAGGCCCACACACGGAATCCAGAAAGGTCCTGGCGTGAGCGGCAACGTCGATCATGTTATATGGGGCGAAGGCCTGAAGGTAGCTAACTCAAAAAGGTTCAACCTAACCTAACCATCGCCGGCCTCACACCAATCGAACTTCAAGTCGACGAAAGGAGTAGAGTATATATAACACTGACCCACAAGTAAGAAATCACAAAAAAGCCAGAAGGAAAACTATCGAGAAGTGGCAAAACACCTGGAACGCAGACACAGAGAAAAGCAAGCAGACAAAGACACTAATTCAAGAAGTTGGACAGTGGGTCGAAAAGAAACACGACAAACTGAATTATCACGTTACCCAGGTGCTAGCAGGTCACTGCAGTTTCAATGCGTATCTAAGGGTGATAAAGAAGGCAGAAAAGGATATGTTTAGTTTTTGCAGATATAAGATTGACGACGCAGAACACGCAATATTTAATTGCAACAAGTTTAGTACAGAAAAAACAAAACTTAAAACTACCGCGGAAGAAGAGCTAACTCCTGGAAACATAGGGAGTCAGATGTTAGAAAGTGAAGAAAAATTGGAAATCCGTTACAAATTTTTTAACCAAAGCCATGAAGGCTAAAATAGAGCAAGAAAAAAAAGGCAATAAAAAGAACACGTAAAGATATAGACAAAGGGAAGCAAACGACTGGAATAAGGCCCTAAAAGTGAACATACAAAGGACTTGTGGCATAACATCGTCGGGTGCGCAACATCTTGCACCCGATCCGCCCCGCTCCGAAGTAATGCTGGCGCGGTTCCGGAGCGGAAAGTAACCATCGGAAAGTGAATAGTATTTAGTGGGCCGCCAACCCCACACTACCCTACGGTACGGGCTGTAGGGTATCTGCGTGCAGATTTTCCCAGACTACACAAAAAAAGTAGATGTATTAATGGAATCGTATAAACTTTCGGCAAATTTGTCAAAATTCTTCTAGTAATTCTTAAACACGCTTCTAGATGTAGATTCAATAATTGTGGCCTATGTTTAGTTTTGTCGCACTCATACAGGAAAATGCTGATTCGCAAAAATATGTTGAACAAAAAATGCATTGAAATACG
>VTPC01008102.1:55339-66182 GCA_011009095.1 Ignelater luminosus
TCAGTGTTGCCAAGGCCAGAAATATAAATAGCAACCCTCGTATCTGCGTGTAGATTTTCCCAGACTACGTGAAAAAAGTAGATGTATTAGTGGAATCGTATAAACTTTCGGCAAATTTGTCAAAATTCTTCTAGTAATTCTTAAACACGCTTCTAGATGTAGATTCAATAATTGTGGCCTATGTTTAGTTTTGTCGCACTCATACAGGAAAATGCTGATTCGCAAAAATATGTTGAACAAAAAATGCATTGAAATACGCAGCAATTCTCCAAATATCTGGATATTCATCCCTGCTTATTAATATCTAGAAGTTCTCTTTTAAAGCCATCGATTTTAAATGTATATCGCATTTAATATTTACTATTTCTTCTTCGAGGCCCGCTGAATCTGTATCTCCAAATTTATTTAATTTCATGGTGGTACCTTCGATACTGATGTTAACATTCAATGGATAAAACAAGAAACTAGCGATATCTTCAAGTTTGTCAAATTCCACGACTCTTTCTTTAAATTCCTTTATGATGAATATTATATTTTCAACATATTTGTTGTAGGTTAGGTTCTTTTAATCTGTAGATTCATCAGCCAAGTTCTTGAAATGTTTTAATTCACGATACTTTAATTGCATTACAAGCATACTTGATTTTCCCTCGAATAAAGTGCCTTGCAGTTATACATACCGGGTGTGGAGTCTCAAACCTGTACATAGGACAATGCGTGGGGATTCAGATTTTTGTAATTCCTGCTCCCCAAATGAACCTACAGGGGAGGTAATGGTATCAATCGATAAGGTAGAAGTTTCTTCTCAATCTGGCATTAGTAAATTAACCAAAAAATGCTTAGAAGTAGCAAAATAAATTAATAATAAAATTGTCCTATGTACGGGCTTGAAACTCCACACGCGGTATAAGTTATTTAGTTTTTCTGCAATATCACAGAAAAAGGTGAGGTCAAAAAGCCATTCTTTGTCATTCAGTTCTAGAAAGCTTCCAAAAATTATCTTATTCGTGGTAGAAGTTCTCTAAATCTCATTAAAATTCTTGTTCGACCTAACCATCTTACGTCAGTATGTAATAATAACATTTCACTATGCTCACTATCGCATTTCTTTAGCAGAGTCCGGAATTGACGACGTAATAAGCATTCTGATTTTATTTTATTAGCAATTTTGAAGGCAACATTCATAACATGATTAAATCTTAATACTTTTGAACACAAGACATGCTGATGTATAACACAATGATAGTCCACTGCCAATCATTACAAGAGCTCCGTCGGCAGTTATTGATACTAATTTGTGAATTGGAAAATTTTCCTTGGTGCAATGACTACCTTAAATAATTCTGCGCCCCTTACATAATATAAAACAACCCAATACGCAAAAATTTAAACATGTATTGGCAACGCTGCGTATCGCTGCCGATGTAGTGCACTCGCGTCGTACTATTACGTGATTTAATTCTTACCCAAATGCTCGAACTCTCTGGATTGAAAATACACAATCATAAAAGCTGCGCGTCTGCTAGTGAGCTATTAGTTCTTTTATTGCAACTGTGTTACATAAGATACTGTATTTATTTGGAGTCCCAACGCTGAGAAAAAATTAAATATTAAATTTTTAATAGAAGGCAAACGCAAGCTTGAGTTCCATCAACAACGCCCAGTACCCGTGCTAACTCTACTATAAAGTTAAGAACACGAAAATATGACCAAGCGTACTTAAACTTCAATTTTACAAGCACTAAAATAAGTAGGGAAGAAAAACTCAATGTGTTATTTGTTTCGAAATTTTGTCTGCAGATAGCATGAAACCGACTAAATTGAAAAGGCATTTAAAAACCCTGCACAAAAAATATATCGTTAAGCCTTGCGAATTTTTAAATTGCAGAAAAACTCAGATCTTTCGAGAAACAGAAGTCAAATTTCCACAAAGTTCTCAGAGGAAATGAAAGAGCTTTATTGGCATCGTACAAAGTGGCTTATAAAATAGCCAATTGTAAAAAGCCACTTACGATTGCAAAGCTACTTATTCTACCGCCTGCTATAGACATTGCAAAAGCAACGTTTGGTGAAAGCTATGCTAAACAACTTAAGAAGATTTCTCTGTCAGACGATACAATTTGCCGAAGAACTAACAATATATCTGTGGATATTCAGTAACAGCTTGAATTTGAATTAGTTGGAAAATTATTTGCCATACAACTTGATGAAGCTATAGACAGCAACGATTCTCATTTGATTTGCTACATCAGATTCTGTCAGGGTACTACAATAGAACCTATAAAAGAAAAAGTAACTGGCATCAAGGTGTTCAAAGTTACAAATGATGATATTGTCAGCGTAAACTTGCAATGGAAAGATTGTGTTGAAGTTTGCACCGATGGAGCTCAAACCACGCCTCGTAGATATAATATTTGGAAATCTCCAGAAGCAATCTGGACACGCCGCATAATCCACCGAATAGCTTTAGCATCAAAATCGCTAAGTCTAGGCTAAATATTGTTTTGACACTTGTTATTGATGTAGTTAATTAACAAGACCTCTAAACTCTGGGAGCTAAAGATAAATTATTGTTGTTTGATTCTTCATCCAGATGGTTATCACGCGGTAAGGTGTTCAAGGGCGTCTACGAATTGAGAAATGAATAGCGATATTCCTCAGCTAGAAGTTACAAGTTATTTTCAATTAAGCTCTTCTACTTAGTAGACATATTCAAAAAACTTAATTCACTCAATAACTTCAGGGAAATAATACAAATATATTTGATTGATTTAAGTGAAAGGGTCAAGGCTTTTTGTAAGAAAATACAGTTGTGGAATACCAAAATAAAAAAAACTGCTTTGAGATGTTTCTCACGATATGTCCATTTATCCAGAGTTACCCGCTGGCAGAGAATTATAAGTGTTGCTAAAAACAGTGGAGAGTGTCATTTAGAAAACTTGAGTACTAATTTCCTTAAATACTTTTTTGCAGAAGAAGACATGAAACTGCGTGACTGTAATTGGATAGTAATAAACCCATTTGACAGTACACCTATCGGCCTAGAAGAACAACTGATAGATCTTCAAGTAACACAGAAAAATCAAATTTTGCCGTTAAGTCTTTAACAAATTTCTAGACTGAACTGTCTTGCAATTATTCTCTTATTAAAGCAAAAGCTCTTCGGATACTATTGCCTTTTTCCACTTCTTTTCTGTATAAAATTTGTTTTTGAGAAGCGCTGTATTAATTGATAACTAGAGATTAACTTTTCTTGTATTAAAAAGAATATATAAATATTTCTAGATTTATGAAAATTACCGATTACGTCATGTGTAGGATTATCGTTACTTGTTATTTACTCAAAACTAGCAATGACCACCTTATGACAGTGTTGTTGCCTATGTGCGACATGCAGCTCCAGTACGGGGAAAAATCGCAAAGTTAAGCTAATATAGAAACCCTTACGTATTCAAAGAATATTAGCAATAAAAGCTGCAAATGCTTACAGAACACTATCAACAGAGACCGCATTGTTACCAAGCGAATTAGTGCCAATTGACTTAAAAAAGAGACAAATTTGAAATGAACTTCTTATTGCCTAGACTACTGGTGCTAAACTTATTTTTAAAATAGGTTATAATGACTTATATTGTTAGAATTAAAATATGGTTTGTCTCTGAAGAAGACGATATCTTAGTCGGTATTCCAAAAAGCTGGACCTCCTTATGAACACTGGAAAGCTTTTGGAATCTTACTTTCCGTCTAAAATATCAAAACTGATGTAAATAAATTGTAAATGGTATCATTTCTAAGATTATGTATTGATTATTTCTTAGTCTACATGGAGTCTTTCCCATAATAATATTGAACTGAACAGCGTTTATAGAAAAAGATTTTATTGCTTATAGCTATTTATGACTAAGGCCGCCTAAAAGCTAGTCCGGTGTAAAGAATTAAAAACATATTTTCACATTTGTAATCGTAAGATTGATTCTAACTATTGTTTTTGTTACTTTTATCATTACCTAAGATAATCTTTTCAAACATGCAAACAGCAGTGTAATTATGATAATTAGTAATTACAAAAACTAAGTCTGACTGATTCGCTAACGCGATTAAACTTTTTTTAAATGTCTAACATTTCGTAATTGTGTAAATTCTTACAAATAAAGAAAACATGACATGAGGAAAATAAATGTTAAACAAAATAATTAATTTCTCAGAAATACGTTTAATTACAAGCTTGTAAAAAACATATTATTATGTTCTTGTTTAATACTTACTCTCGAGTGTACTATTTTCCTGTAAAACAAGAGTAGAAATTCTTTCACATTAATTACCTACCTATACCTCTGAATAATGTAATTTCTAGTGCAAACGCCAGTTCTTGTATTTTAGTTCGCGTGTACTTTTTGTAAATTGTGCTAAACGTAGAAATGTAAAACGGGCGGCGCTTCAAAGTATTCACTGTGTTAGATATTCCACAAAAAGCCCCACAAGGTTATGAATTTTGTACAGAATGCGTTTTTATTGTAACTCTAATGAAAAAGCAACCGAGAAATAAACTCACTAAAGAAAATACGAAATTGCCAAGTTTTTTACGTTTTACAGTGCAAAAACTTTTTACTTGAGCAAGTAAGTGTTGTTTGATGTCAAATAAAAATCACGTAAGAGCTTTTAAACTGTAATAACAGACGTAGGTCGTTTCGTTTGAAAAAGTCTATCAAAACTGTGTAGGTAGTAAAGATCTCTACCAGTGCGTGGTCATATGCCACAAAAAGTTATAGAATTCAATAGAAACTCGAGATATCATCAATGAGTTTATTAAGCGACTACTAAACGTTACCTTAAATATCATTTTAAAATCTTATTCCACTTCAAAAGAACCGTAATATAAGCAAAAAAGTAATTTAACTTGATTCATTCTGTTTTTATAAATAAACGTAGAGCTTGTAAATTTTTTACATATCTCTGCAATTGCTTCACGTTGTCAGAACAAAGCATTTGATAGTGTTCTATAGAAAAGCTCTTTATATTCAGCATCTGTAATAAAATATCTACTTCTAGGAGTTTTCTTCAGATTTCTAAACAAAAGAAAACGTAGCACAAAATTACACCAGCACTGTGAAGCCAGTGTTAAACTTGCAAGTGAACTTTATGAACTTTGCAAGATTTTAGAGTTATACGAAAAGCTTTGGCTTTTATAGTAGCCTTTTATTCTCTATTCTATGTTGCAGAAAATTGTTGTCAAATTTTACTCTTCTTTTATTTCTTTAAGTCACTAATACAGCTAAATCCCAATTCTGTAAAAAAATTCAAAATAAGGTGGAAAGAATCTTGCAAAATAAAATATACCATTTGCCACAGCACCACGTAGTAGCAGAAAAATTAATTTTTTATATAGATTTCTCGCTTTTTGGGGTTTTGTACCAACTTATTATATTTTGGAATCTGCTAACCTTTTTGTATTTTTTTGTAATTCTGCAATCTATCAGGTTTAGTTTCCTTAACTGGCTCTTTAAGTTTTAGTGTGAATTAGCATTATATTTCGCATTTTCATTACATATGTTCTTATGTTTGCAAGATTTACAGTATTAAAAAGCCTTCTAGATCTACACTACATTATTTAACATTTTAGCATGTCATTACCGTTCAAAACTCTGTAATAGACCGTTGGTAAACCTTTGATTGCCAACATGTAGTTTGTCAAAACTGCAATTTAGTTTTAAAAAAAGGTCAGCGTGCAAAGTGGGAGAGCTAGTTCTCATCTTATATCGCTTGAAAGGATCTCTTTGGGTTGTTTCACGACTCTTGTTTGCAATCAAGTCGGTTCCAAATGGTTCTCAGAGGTGTTTCAAACAAGTCAACTTTAGTATCAAGTAGGATACAAGGTGGCATAAATCTTCCTGATGTTTGCATGTGACTGCCATCCTCAAAAATTTCAAATGGCAAGTACGACCTTGTAATAGCTCAATAATTGAAATTATTTTTAATTTTGTACACGACTGTCAATTTGGGCATTATAGAATTGAAGAAGGAAAACTGCAAGACCGACCTCAATGATTTCTAGATATATGATGTCTCTAGAGCCACACCATGCATCGTCATTTCCTTTTCAGTAGAAGAGAATGACAAAGACCGAAAGCATCTGAGCCGCCATGCTCAAAATCGAGAAGTTTACTTATTGGTGCTATATTTGAGGACCTATTGTTCTAAGTCGACTGAAGTTGAGTTTAGTATGATAGGTACGTATCTAGGGCTTCCTTTGCCTTGATCTCCGCAACGTAAAATTGTGTCGGCATGGAACTTATTTGGTTGTGTAGGATAGAGTATAACCTTTAAATAAAAAAAATTAAGCTTTACCCATCAGTATTAAAAAATTGACATTTTGTAAACTTGACTATTGATAACGTGGTTATTCAAAGTCTTTAAGAAAAACTACACAGATCAGTAGAAGACAGCTCAACGCCAGAAAATAAAAAAAGATCTAAGAAGTGTAACAACGGTTGCTGTATCGAAACAAAGAACAATCGGTGAACGGAGTTTATAGCTTTAGTATAGATCTGAAATCTTAACATGTTTCAATGAAAAAGAAAATTTGGAAATTTGAAAACTCCCAATCGGGAAACGGGAAACTATTACTCCTCCTGGAGCTGTTATTTATTAGTTATCAACCACGAAACAAATATATTTAGTTGAACATAAAGGTCAAAACTAGAGTAACCGGCGCTTATAAAAACATTATTTTTGACAGTAATTATGAGTAACAAGGGGTAGTTTACAAAAGTGATTTATTTTTTATTTAATATAACAGTTATTTGACATTCATTTTTTTTAATAAGAAAAGTTTCTTTAATTATCAGCGGAATAATGAGTGATCGAATTCCCGATAAGACCCATATCCGGCATATAATGTTATATGAGTTTCGGAAAGGTAGTTCTGGAGCCGAGGCCACCCGAAACATTTGTGCTATAAGTGTCAGTCAATGCAAAGTATGGTTTCAAAAGTTTAAATCCGAAAATTGCGAGAGTTGGACCACGATATCCTGAAGAACGTCATCAAAGCTGATCCGTGTCAAACGGCCGAAGAATTGGCAGAAATATTTGGAACATCTGTAACAACGGTCTTCCGGCACCTCCATGAGATCGGCAAGGTGTCCAGAGCTGGGGTTTGGGTACTCCATGAATTGTCTGATCAAAATAAGGCTCAGAGGAGTGCAGTTTGTGCTTCTTTATTGTCCAGACAAGACCATTTCTTTGTCAAATTGTAACCAGCGATGAGAAATGGGTACTTTACACAAATGTTAAGCGAAGAAATCAGTGGTTAACTCCTGGCCAGACACCGGTGCCAACGGCCAAACCGAACCTTCACCCGAACAAACTATTGCTTTGTGTTTAGTGAGACTGTGGCGGAATCATACACTTCGAGGTGTTAGAACAGGGTCAAACTGTAACCGCTGACCTTTACACTCAACAATTGGCTCTGGCATTGAAAGCGAAACGACCGGCGCTGGTCAATAGAAAAGGGGTAATCTTGCAGCATGATAATGCCCGGCCACATGTTGCAAGACTTACCCACCAGAAGATCAGAGTGCTGGGGTGGGAAGTGCTGCTACATCCACCATATAGCCCAGATATCGCGCCTTCAGACTACCATCTGTTTTGTTCTCTTCAGCACTATCTCAGTGGAAAAACATTCCCGAATCTGAATGCCCTCAAAACTAGACTCTCCGAATACTTTGCCTCAAAGGATACTTATTTTTATAAGCGGAGTATTTTAAGTTTGCCCAAAAAATGATCAAAGGTCATAGAAAATGATGGCAATCATATAATAGATTAAATGTATGCATCTTTTTGTAAAATTAAGTAAGGCTATTACATGTCATACTTGCAATTTAAATTTTTTTTGGTTGATACTAAAGTCGACGTGTTTCATGATCTTTCTCGATAACGACCGAGGACAAACGTAGTGAATCAGAAGTACTTATCTTTGGTCAATGCAATGCAACTGTTTTTAGAGATTTGGATATGGTGCCAAAAAGTTACGAAAGTAGAAAATTCATTATTTTGTATTCCTTCCAAACAACTATGCGGCAGCATCTTATTCTCATTGAACGACAGTCTTCATGTGTATCACGAAGTTTACCAACTAGTTTTAAGCCAAGACATTCAAGATGTTTAAATGTGTAATGGAATTTCACCCAAAAGTCTTATCTCCAAATGCTAAAACAGTAAAAGAAATTCAAGAATGGAATCTAGAAGATAATTTCTCGTTATTTGATTCCAAAAGCGCGCATCCCAAAGAATATAAAAGGGTCTTCTTGCATCTTCACTCTTCGGACAAAATGGTCTATAAGAAATGATTTCCAAAAAATTGCAAGAACTTTAGAAAAAATAAAAAAAGAACAGGACAATCGCTTGTAAGTCTTTTTTAATCAATGACTATACTCCACTTGCTTGAAAAACATTAATGAGTCTTTGTCACTACTGCATGTAAAGCTGGAAGCTAGAAGAGTCTTCCTTATTTTTTAGTTTAATATTTGTTATTTTGTATTTTTGGCTTGTGTAATAAAGGAAATATTTACTAGAAGGGGTGAAATCATTTTCTACAGCGATTACAGTAATTAAAACTCGTTAATAATTTTATTTTCCTGAAATTAGATCACGTAAGTATATCAATTTATTATTCTTCTGAGAACTAATTGTCTAAAATCCTTCACTCGAGGCGTTACACATATTCAGCTTATGATATAGGCCGCTGCACGTATCATAAAGAATGGTAATGTAATTCCTGTGTTCTTACATTTTAACCTAAGAGTCGTGCATGCTAAATAAAAGTAACGAGACAAACTTGATATTTGAGCACCGTCCTTGCCAAAGTACAGCAACTGCAACCCTTATCACAGGAAATAACGCGTTAAGCAAGTTTTCTTTTAATTGTTGATGTAGTGAGTCTGGGAAAAAAGATTTTTGTTGTCAATAATTGAGACAGGCTGAACAATTTGTGTGCTTCGTAAAATTTAGTTTATTGTGGTAAAAAACGAATTCTTGAACTAAAAAATCATAAAGCAGTACCGATTTAAAATTGTAGTTGCTTCCGTGCAAAACTGACATAAAAACATTGTCGCCACAACTTTTGACTGATTTTATAAATTGTTCGAAGCATGTAGTACGTGATTTTCTGTATGGACGATGGCTGTCGCGGTCGCGTGATGTAGTTAGCGAGAACACAAAATATCTTTAGAATTTAGAATTCGAGTTATTGACTTGCAGGTCATGTATACAGCATCAAGGAAAGTTTTTACATTTGACCAGAGGTTAAAAAGACTTGGCAAATTTCCGATCTTTGTTGGAGCTTTATTTGACATTTTTTGGTTTATAGATTTCCTGACGGTGGAAAAATAACATCAAAATAAAGATAATCCGTTTGTAAATGTTTTTGTGTTTAGCTACGTATTCCACAATTTTTAGTCGATCTAAAAAAACATTTTCTGACCTCGGGTTGCTCCATTCAATTTGATTATCTAACCAAAACTGGTCTTGGCAAAAAAACTATACCTTTACACTTCATATTGCAACTCAAAAATTTCAGATTGGCATTAAACAATTTCAAGTTGGCACTGAACAATTTCAAATTAGGATCCGAATTTATTCGAGGCAGCTGTGAAAAAGATACAACAAAAAACAAAGCAACTGTCATAATTATAATAGTTCTTCTTTTTCCATTAATTCCTTATGCCCCTTCGGTGCGTCGGATGTGGTTTCTTAGTTATCTTCTACCAGTTTCTTCCGGTCTCTCGCCAGCTTCTTCATTTGTTGTGCAGTTTTTCCCTTTTTTCTGCCTATTTCAATGATCTGTTCTATCCATTTTCTCCTCGGTTTCTTTCTCCTCCCTCTCCCATATCTTCTAGCTTTCATCACTTTTTTCGTTGTCCCATTTTGTTCTATTTTAATGATGTGCCCATAACGATTAAGCGTTCCTGTATTTATTTTTGTCAATGTTGGTTCTTGGTTAAGTTATTCTCGGATGTCTTCATTTCTTATTCTATTCATTTTTGTTTTACCGGCTATATTTCTTAGTGTTTTCATTTCAGCGGCATTTATTGCGCTGTCCATTTTCTTGTTATTTGCCCATGTAAGGCTATTGCGTTGTATACTTTTAGTTTAACTTTTCTGTTCAATTCTTTTTTACCATTAATTGTTTTGTTCAGCGTATAGTATATTTTGTTTGTTTTTTTCACTGCATTTGTTGTTTCTAATTGTATATTTTCATCTTCAGTTATCATTACCTCTAGGTATTCATATGTCGATTTTGTCTCTAATTTACTATTTCCACATGTTAGTTTACCTCCCTTTCTGCCTTCCTCCTTTTTTGGCTTATAACCATGGATTTAGTTTTACTCACATTTACTGTCATTCCTAATTTTCCGATTTCTTCTACCCAAATATCTATTAGTTTTTGCATTTTCTATTTTTCATCCGCAATTAACACGTCGTTTGTGTATAGTAGTCTTTCTAGTTTTACTGGTGTGAGGTTTATGTATCCTAGTGTAGTTTGTAGGTCTTTTGTTCTCTTTTACTTGTTTTTTATTGTATTATCCATGGCTAAAATGAGCAATAGTGGGGTTAGGTTATTCTTTTGTTTTATCCCTATTTTCATTTCGAATTCTTTAGATTTCTTTCTCATTTAATTGTATTTTACCCTTCACGTTTGTGTACGTACTTTTAGTTATATTTATAATTTTTCTCGGAATTTTTAATTCTTCTATGATCTTCCACACATAACGTCTATAGATAGATATATATAAATCCTGGCTCCTTTTGTTTTTCCTCTCTATTATTATGCCATTTGTAGGTTTTT
>VTPC01008103.1:0-23133 GCA_011009095.1 Ignelater luminosus
CCAATTGCTGTACAGAAATGAGAGTACTGCAGAAAGTTGGTACATGTCTAAAATTGAAGTTAACGTCATCCAATCAGAATCGCAATAAATCATATAGCATACAGGGGAGATATTAGTTTAGAATTAAAAGATATGTCGAAATAAGAAATCATGGCTTCCTATCTCAAGAATAATCTCTTTGTTCTTACAGGGTTGATGGCATTATTTCCTCTAAGCAAATAAATGCTGGAAGGTGTTTACAACATTAAAATGTTCGTTTTTATAATAGGCAATGAACTGTTTCAGAATTTTCCAATATACTATACTATATACTAGGATGTGCTTTGTCCTCAGTGTAGTGAATGCCAGAACAACGTTCTGTCAGAGTTAGTTAACTGTCATCTTTTCCTCGGTTTTTTTTTGAAAAAACCCGAGATCCAACAGAACATTTTTAATAACCTACGAAGGGTGCGATTTGTCGGTACTCAATATATCTTTTGTAAATTGAAATTTTTATTGGTTGAGGCATAGACGGATAGTTCTTGCTTTTGTGCTGTAACTTTTAAAAAAGGTCAAAAAGTCTTTTTTAAACCTGGTTTGGTTAGGGCGTGGATTCCATCGGTGCAATAATAGTGTCTTGCAACACAGTATTGTGTGGGGTAGAGGTCACTTTAGGATGCATCTTGGGCTGCAGTGTAATTTTTTATGAAGTATTGCATAAAGCTTTATGTGTATTTAGGGCTGGGTTTAGTTTTTTGAAGCTCAAAATTAGTGGGCATTATCAGTCGTTTATTCCTACAAAATTTTTAGATAAGCCGAACTTCCACAAGAATCTTAAGCTAGAAGGTTAGAATAAATTTTCCATATTTATGTTATAATTCTAATTTTCCTCCTCGCAAAAGCTCCAAGAGGATGGTGAATCGTATGCTCTCTTTGGTATTCCCAGTTCATTTACTATCATAAGACTAATCTGAATTTCGTTTAGTTTTTTACATTGTATGTGAATAATGCAATAAGAAATTTGGTATCTCACATAATAATTTTTTATTGTTTGAGAAAAACACTCTTTTTATATCTAAAGACTTTATTGCATTGTACAGCACATTCTGTAATCTGTGGAGTAATATTTACTTTGTATTTCTATACAAATTCCATATTTCAAATCATTTATAATGTTTGGCCTATTAATATAAACCCGTCATTTTAGGTGGCCTTACAATAAAAATTAATGATTTACTTTCAATTTGGCCACTAACTACTAAAGTCATGTACCTCTCCCGTATACGACCACTCGGAGGGTTTTCTGTAGTTGGTCACGCTGTATTTCTTATTTATTTAATTCTTATTGGTATCATCTACAGTAACGACAATATAATGTAAGATACCTAGATTTAAAATAAACATTCCCGCTAACACAAAATAAAAATATTAACAACACAGCATCAGTTCCCAAAAAAGCACAAATTATAATCTTGTAATGGGTTTGTTCAGCATTTTTACAAGATGTCTCACTCCTATCTGCACATCTTTGTATCTTTGTACCCTTTAGGTTTCTGCCAAATTGTCATACTTTTAAAACAATTTCGTCTTGCAATAACTGAAATAGAAATAAAAGTAAAAAATCTGTCAACATGAAAATTGTTTGCTGTATTGAATAGAATACAAGAAATCTTACATTATGCTTACTCTTAGAAGTACTTGAGGGTATTTTCTGTTTTGTTGCTTTTTATTACTAGGAAGTTTTTGCAAACCGTTACTTTTATAGTAAGATAACGTTATTTTTATGGTAGCAACCAATCAGATGACTGGTTGCAATGTGTTTACGTTACTCTTTATTGAACGTTATCTAACTACCTATGTAATAGTTATTTATGTAAAAAGAGCAAAAAAGTGAGTTGAAAGGTTTGACAGCACCTCGGTTTGAAAAGACTTGAAAGAATGCCTAATATAGTTTTTACTCGTGTTACATACTACATCTTTCTTAAGACTCAGTAATCAATCTTGTCCTAAAACTAACTTTGAATGTTTTAGCTTTTTTCTAATTTTAGAGTCATCGGTGGCAGAGCAAAACTAAAATCGTTACAAATAACATGTGCTTTTCTTACAAGATATAAAAGAAACACAGCTGGCAGAAGTTTAAGCTTATATCGATATTTAGTAAACTAAGTAAAGGTGGGGATGTGTAGCGGAGAAGGAAATACATTGTATACTATTATAATGCAAAACACATTCGTTTTCTATTTGCAAACTCAATAATGGTATAATTTACTGGTTACAAAGTTGTTATAAATAAACTATGAAAATTGAATATAAACATCAAAGATCACATCAATGAAAAGATTTTCTGAATATGTGAGTGCCTGAATTTGGTACAATTTAACTTGTCAATGCAACAAAGATACTTGTTTAGATTCACCCTGTCATTTTTTCCGGTCTCTATAACGAATGGAAATATTTCAGAAACTCTAATTGTATCGTCGTGTCATAAGTCATAACAGAAGTATAATCTTGAATTTGCAAATAAACAAAGAGTTCAGTGCAATACTAGTAGCTGAACAATCCATTGTTCGAAACTCAATGGGACAAACTATTATTATTTGTATCACGCACGAAAACTATATCAGTCAAGTTGAGTAAGTAATTAGACAACGATTTATTTGGCAATTTCAATACGTCTTCACAAATCTGATGGTATGTTTCTTCTTCATATTGCAAGTAGTAGTCCAGAAGATGTAGAGAGTCATAGATAGCTAAAATCTTCTGTTGGCTTTCCAGTTCTGTTTTTCCATAATGCTCCTCAATAATTCTACGCTGAACTTTTGTTGCATTTTGCAAGGCTTTCCCAATTAACCATGTGTTTTTGCCATGCATGATATCGTTCCCTTTCTTACCAGTTGCTTCTGGATTTCCATAACAATCGGACATATCATTCTAAAAAGAAGACATTTGTAAATAATAGTGTGAGCAAAAAAAATTTCACGCCAACTGTGAAAATCGTACATAGATAATCCAGCAAATTGCAAAAAACCCAGGACAACCAATATTCCATGTTTTATTTAATTTATAATAAATTTCATTCAGTAGCTTAAGAAAATATAGATCAAAGGCTGTTAAAGAAAATCGTGTCATGGCATGTCCTAGCTTTATTTTAATCAGCTGTATATTTATAGTCTGTTTCCACTGTATACGGAATTGTGATCAGAATTTCTTTATTAATGAACCACCCAGGATTCACCAAATAATACAGTTACACATAAGGATTTTCATTTCTTTTTTTAACCGTACTAAATCTTTGTACTGTAACATGGGAGTTCCGATTAGTAATGTAAAAATTCTTTATGATACTTAGGCCTGCTATCAAATTGATAACCGTCCTGAATTATAAGGATTTGCCATGGATTTCGCAAGGTTTCAAAGTTCCTAAAGATGAAATTATCGTTTCGGTTAATTAACTCACTTGCACTTGAAGATATTCACCAAGTCGAAATAAAATACTTTTAGTATCCCTATAAAGCTGTTCGTCATATATTTCTGCAAGATACATTGTAGCAATGTTAGGCAGAATAAAAAATGCATATGCACTTTTATTGCTTGCCGTAGCTTTAAACATATCCATAGTAAAATTATTGAACTGTGGTTTTCCTTTCGATACAGCCAACATATCTATAATTTGTCCTACTGTAACCTGAAAGGCTGCTTCACGAAACAATTGTATAAGGGAAGCGTAACAGTTATGATTTGAGAAATGGCGTTTTAAAAGTACATATACAGAGTTTCCTAATATTTGTCCATCAACGATTGCTCGCATTCCAACGCCTTCATATCTATACCAACAAGGAAATCCATTACGTGTTTCTGATGTATCCACAGTGTCATCTGCAATTACAAGATAACACTGTAACTGTAATAAAGAAAGAAATTACTTAATATACTAATTGATATCAAAAACATTCATAATCATAATTACTACAAACGTACCATGTCTACACACCATCCCAAAATGTTTGCTAATCGAATATTTTCTATTGTAAGGTTATGCGGCAGTGCAAGTGATTTATAGGCGCTAACAACTGTAAACCCAGTAGCTTGCCTATAGTGTGGTAGATTAGTTTCCAGCAACTTAACGTAGTTGTTGTACATTTCTGGAAACGGTTCAAATTGTTTCTTTAAAGTATTAAGCACATAGGTAAAATAAGCTCTATATTCTTTCTTCTCTTCTGGATTTCCCATTTGCTTATAGTTTGGAATTAGGTTATATTCGTTTTTTGTCGACGTATGTCTGTAAAAACTAAAAAGGGTTATTAGTAGTATACGGTATATCTAAAGTTAAAGATTCATTGCTACTTATATAATATCGAAAAGAATAGAAATCTAACTAAACAGAACTTGCTCCTGTTCTTTTAAACGTTATTAAGATTCTTCTAGACATTACAGTGTATCACTTTAAAATGATTCCGTTCAATGCATACATAGGTCGAACTCTCACAGAGAGATAATTATTAATTGGAAAAAGTTCTTTTCGAACTTTTCTGATAATGTCACTTCGTTGTCTGCTTACACTTCGATCACAAAGAAGAAGGTCGACAGAAACATCACAGCCTTAATACACAAACAACTATTTTTCTACTACCATATAAGCAAGCAACTCATTTTAGACAACTAAACATAGGAGTGTGAAAAATTCTGCATTGCCGTCACACAATAATATCTTTAAATGCAATACATATTTTTCGCATAGGTATTTACCCTAATTATCTTTAATCTGGCGTTATTGTTGCATTATCAATGTCTCTTCTCATTATCATCTTACAATTCCACATAAAACGATTAAAATAAGGCTTTCCCGTCACAGATTATTTATTGGTTAAATACCGAGAAAATAAGCCGAGGTACACAACTCAGTCAAACCAGGAGAAGAAGCACTTCGAGAAGCAGCATCCAAAAGGACAAAAAATAAAATGAACCTTTTTAAACTAAATAAATAAATAATACCTTAAAGAATTCTTTTATTTTAACAAAAAAATTAGACAACTGAAGGATGCCAGCCAACATGGAACATGAAAGTTGTGCTCACTCCGATGCACATACCACACACCGACGGGAGAAGAGTCGATCCTGTGGGATCAACGCTCACCGAACTACCCTACCTGGTGCAACACGTCAACGACACTTACCACCTGATGGCAATTGGCTACCCAACGTCATTGCCGTTGTCAACAAGTGATCTAGCAACTCAGTCGAAGTGTGGCCTGATTTCTTCTCTCTGAAGCTTCAAAAATGGTTAACACAAAATCAACTACAGTGAAAGAAGAAGGTACCTCATAAATCAAACCAACAAACAGTAACAACCTTCATCAACCAGCTGGCGCAATAACAACGTATGGAAACCGTATCTCTGTTGCCTCAGTTCACCGTAGCAGACCACGAAGACCTCGTCGTATTTCTCAGAAGAGAAAAAATAGAGGCAAGGCTCTACGTTCCTATCTACCTACGATGATTTTGAAGCCACTTTCCTGAACGAGTTTGGAAATGAAACACACAATATTCAACTCCGTGCTTATTTATCGGAAAACTGACTAAAAAAAAAGTAGTGACCGACTCTATCAAGAAAAAGCAACTCTTGACAAAACACGTCGCATCGTCTCTCAGCGAAGGTAAAATAATTACATTATGTAAAACCCTCATGAAGAAGTAGTAGCCTTGATTTCCGAAACAATCAACGACAAAACAAGAATGACTGACCAGCTCAGACATAAAAATCAAAAACCCTGGCAACAATGAAAACCAGAAGAACACCAAAGGGGCCGACTTCACGGCCGATCACCAGTAACAGTACTTCGATTCCCAATCAGAAAAAAAAGATGCTAAGTCACTGCTAGAAGGGGAAACATCATCGACTTTTGGAAACACCCATAACCACAACCCACATTAACAGATCCAAGCCAACAACAGTATGTTATTGAACCACCACTGAAACTGCTTTTCCTCGCCGCCAACATTCAAGTAATTTAGTTTGAAATGCAATTTTTAATGTATCAATCTATACGCCGTCAATGCTGCTACAACTCTAGATCGCTGCCAAAGATCAAGGTCCAGCTTTTTTGCAACAAATTAATAATCTCCGAAAAACCTCAATATTGGGTTACGATTTTCAGCACACACGTCGAAGATGCATTACCTTGAGATAGCTGAGATAGAAGAAAGGGTAACGCTTCACTACACAGAAAACAACGTTTACCCACATTCCTCACCAGAAACCTCTTCACCGCCGCAAATTCTGCATCACTTCTCGCAACAATGGTTGCTTGACGAAGAAGCTGAAAGAAAGCGATGTCCTATAACTATTTGCCCGTATACCAACTCAATAACGTCGTGATCCTTGTCGACGAAAATCGCAACGCTCAGCAAGAAGAAAATGTTTCCACCCACGAAGTCATCGATTTCTTGTCCGCCACCAACTCGACTTCGGCCACTAACACACCAGCTGTTGGTGTCTCCACCACAGTGGCCAAATTACCGAGCTCGTTACATGCAATAGCGACACCAAGAGCGTCACCTTTGTAGTTCCGTTTAGGCAAGCGAGTTGTTCTCCACGTGCCCAGAGCAACCTACTACGTATACTCGTTTGCAGCCAATGAGAATAGACCCTTTAAATTATTGTGATGAATAGGTGACACCGACCTGTACACCATGGACATCCAAGGCCCTAGCATCAAACATTACGTCGATCGACTTAATCACCCGTAATGCTTAGTGAATATTGAAGTGTTGTGTGAACACTTTGCAAATGCATAAACGAAAGTGTAGTAAACTTAATGATTTTCCAACTTTACTATTTCTTAAACATTGTTATTTTTGCAACTTTGAAGTCTTTTGTTTTCAACTATGTATGTATTTATTTTGGAATATTTATTTAAAGTAATAAATAACAAGGTAAAGAAAGAACGCCAAGAAAGAAGGCGACCCTCATCTCAATCTTTTGATTCGTGGCAAATGTTACCAACGGAAGAATTCCATTAGCTGACCCGCGGCTGAGCCCACAAACAGAACAAGTCTGACCGGTAAAACTTTTAGTTTCACTGAATTAAATCTAGTTATGTTGCGAAGCTATCTATGTTAGGTATATACTTCCACTGTAAGACGAAGACAGAGTAGTTGTGAACTAGATGTAGACCACGAAAGAAGTCACTTGTTTCCAAGAAGCAAAAACGCTTTCGTTTGAAGTGCACTAAGGAATCACAGAGCAGTGGAAAAGATTCCATTTAGTGACAAATTAACTTTTATTATCAATAATCATGTCGGAAATAGAAACTGTGTTAGAAAACTTCCTAGAGAAGGATATTCACTAAAATTGAGCATCCAACTACTGCCATGGTATGGGTTTGCACGTCTGCCTGAAGTGTTGATAAAGTGCACGTGATGAATGCCACAAAGTACTTGAAGTACTGCTGAATAAGATGTTGTGTAGTGAGAAAGACTTGTTTGGAGAAGATTTTATTTTTCAGGATGCTAATACACCTAGCCATAAGGCAAAACTAATTCAGTCCTGAATGATCACCAATTAATTAATTAATTAACAGAACGAACTGGCCAACACAAATGCTTGATTTCAGTCTCATAGCAAAGGTTAGCAAGCATCATATCTAAAATATGTATAACACTGTGTTTTGAAAAAATAGGAAAACTAATTTCATGCCAAATAGATGAAAATTGGTTATCAAGAACAAGATTATTAATTAACAATATAGCATTTGTTATATTGTCTACTGTTTTTTTCTGATGCTCGCTTATTTATTTATCTTAGGCCAGTCAATATCGACATAAAAAAAGCAAACATCACAAAAATTAAGGTAGCTCTGATTTTTTAATATGTTGTTAGTGCTCCTTAGGGTAGAATAAATCCAGATTTGCAACTCCAAAAAACCTGTGCTACCTGCGTAGTGGCCAAAAGACAGCAAAATTTTCGCACTTGTTTTGGTTTCTTCATCATATCTCCTAATCTATGCGTTCTACTGAGTTGTTATTTATATCTTTCTTAAAGTAGATTAGATTTTCCACAATTTGAGATCAGGATAGGCTTTGTACGTCCATTAGTTACCGAGATACGGCTTTTCAAAGATTGGCAATTTTTCCAAAGAGTGACATTTTTTCGTTACGGTCATGTTTTGAGCTAAAAGACTTGTCCTAAAATAAAAGCTATCGACAAGAATTTTTAGGAAATTTAATTAGCTTTAATTTAAGAGAAAGACGGTGTCCGTGGGACAAATAGTGTCCTCAGAAATGGCCAAATATCAAAACACCCTTGCTAAATGCATTTTTATTTCCTAGACTTTATCGCTCGACAAACCCTGATTTTTTGCTAGAATTGCCTGGAGGTGACAAAGAAATACGAAATTATAAAGAATTAATTCCAATAAAAAGATATTGTTCTCTTTCTTTTGAAGACGTGGTTCAGTACCCACCCCCTATTCCCAGTGACTGACCACCTACTTCTCATCGGAATTGTTGAAGGTGCTGAGACCAACTGCCACTTGGCCCAAGAACTGGAAGCTGAAGTGGTCAATAAAAGAGTTGATGTAGATGCTTTCATGATTTTCCAGAGCGTCTGCATCACCAAGCAATCAGATAAGCAATTGAAGAAACACTCTGAGTATGAGCTAGCGCCATACTCATTATCACTTTTCACCAAAGAAAGGATGCGAAAAAAACAAAGTCATCTTTCTACTCGTCATTCACTCCACTCTCTGACAACGTCATCGCAGAAAACACAACATTCGTCGTGATGGATAGTGGTTATCTGATCCACAAGGTTATCTCGCATCGCAATGACTCAGTTAAAGCAATTGTGGCAGGATACGACAGCTACGTGTTCAACCATTTTGGGAGAAATGTTGCAGTGGTTTACGACAGGTACCCAGAGGATGCAGCCTTCAGGAGCACAAAAACAGTTGAACGTTTGCTATGCTGCTCTCTCTACCAGTGTAATACAGTTTGAGGAGTCGACACTAATAAAGTATCTCAAGAAAAAGTACTTGTCAATGGGCAAAACAAACGGCGTTTGATTGAAATGGTTTGCACTGAGTTCAATAAACAGGAATCTTGCACAAAAGACAGTATAGCATTAATTATTTACAGGTTATTTAGGAGAGAGGAGAGACAGAAATGCCGAAAGATTGATAATCGTAACTATGCAGTGCTGTTAAAAAATTACTTATACTAATTTTTCTATTGAATAAACAACGCAACTACTAAACTATATTTAATGGTAGTCAGCTTTTCAAAACTTTCTAGCTGCAATAATAAATTATATGTTGTTAAACTGTCTTTTCTATTGATTAATAAATACCCAGGGAATACTACTATATACTTAAGCACAGCATTACCAGTAGAAGTTGTAAATCTTACGTTGTATATACTAAAAGTTAAAGCAGGTTGATTCTAATTAATATTAGACGGCAGTACCTCCAAACTCAATTATAACATATAATATCAGTCAGTGAGCACCGTAAAATTCCCGTTTAATATAGATACATATACTTTTTTTTAAAATAATTCTTGATTATTATTTCTTTAATACGCTCTGTTGTTTATATTTTAAAAACAGTTTCTTAGAAGAATCTTTAAATTCCTCATTCGCAAAAGTTAGATAATAATAATATTTTATATAGAATAGGTAAAACTGTTTCGACTCACCTTTCGCTATTGATACATCTTTGTAGGAAATTATTTTTCAAAATATTTATTCTCCAAAACCCAAGTGTTACAGTATTGTAGCATCTGCTCATCTTCGCAACCTTTTGATGTTCAACCCGTTTTATTCGAAGTGCACAATGTAATAAAAGTAAACTGCAGCAGACGTGGGCCATTTATATTTTTCTCTGGTTCAATGAATTCCAAAATACCTGTTCTGCCGGTTTTGTCTATTTCTAGATCTTCAGCATAACAAAATCCGAAATAATAATAAATGTAAATAGAAAGATTGCCGTGTTAATTATTTATTATCAATGTTCATTCCTTCCTTTCTTATTTACATTATGTTAATGTAAATGTCAACGTATTAACAGCGCTCCTTAGTCTTCAATAATTCTAAATTTTACTTGAGAATCTTTTCATGTAATGGTAACTATCGTATATACACAACTTTAGTTCTGCTTAAAAAATAAAAGCAATAACTATTACATAGTAGCAAAAAATACTTGATTGCAATTTAAAAAATCTTGTGACGTCATCACTTTTACCGATAAAATATAAAATTTATCTTTTCACGGCAAATAATAGAGCTTATTGTCCCATCTGGAAATATAATGTCTCTACATTTCACGGCACAACTCTGGGTACATATTCTAGGGTCAGAAATATAGAGAAAACCTAGATAAAATGTTTTTTAAAACGTCACCTTACAGTACATAGGTACGCCATTTTATTTCACCAGGTACAAAATTGATGTGCATTTCAAAAATAAGTAAAAGTTGCCTGGGAAAAACAAATCACTATTAAGAAGAAAAGTGACACTTTAGGGACATAACACTGTGTATAAGTTCAAATACAGTATTCAGAATGATACTTTACTATTTGGCGTGTTTAATTATAATAGAACTCAGTATGGCACAGAAAATGTCACGTATTGGTGGTGGTAAAATAACTAAAAAAGGACAATACCCATTTTTTGCTCAAATAATTATTCCAACTGACATGTATGTAAATACATAGCTCGAAATCTAAAATATCATTTGAATTTTTTCTTAGGAAGGCAAGCTATAAACTAGAATGTGGAGGAACTTTAATAGATCCAATGTGGATCTTAACGGCAGCTCATTGTTTTATCAATGGTTCTAAAGTAGCAAACGAATTGGCTCGAAGAAACAAAATAAAAGTTTATATGGGTACCAACAAGTATATGAGCTGGGCTAATGATGCAGATATTAATGCAGTCCAAAAAGTCTACATTCATCCTAAATTTCGCATAATATATCATAACGAGTCTAGTGGAGCTATCTCAGATATGATGTACGATGTTGCATTGGCTCGACTGAGACGTCCTTACAAATTATCCGCCTTTGTGCAAGTCATACATTTACCTCGCCTTAGGGATGGGAGGACCGATAGATGCAAAGTAGGAGTTATAATAGGTGCAGGAGAAATATCATACAATAGCGAAAGAAGCAATTATGTATTATATGCAGATGCGCTTGCAAAAACACACAAAGAACTAGAAACTAAAATTCCAAAACCAATAGTAGAGACGGTATTTTATACCGAAGTAAAGATGTATGAAGGACATTCACTACGAGGAGATTCTGGCGGTCCGTACGTGTGTTTTGATAAATCTGGTATTGCCGTACAATACGGTGTATTATCAAATGGAGGTCCTACCAGTAAAAATAAAGATTTGGCTGTTTACGAAGCTGTAGACGACCATATAGATTTTATCTCACGCTATGTTCCAAACGTCAAAATCATTCAAGGGATGCCCGTATGGTATTTAAAAGAAACTGGATTCAGCTCATTTTCGGGTCCAATGTACACGTCCCACAGTGCTGCAGTTGCAGCTAAATACTGCTTTATATCTGCGATTATAAGTTATTTAATATTTAATTAAAATAATTTTAATAACGTGTTGCATTATTTTCTTCATTACTTAGGAAGCATTACATAGAAGTGCCCAATAGAGTGCCTTTTATCTTCTTCAAATCTTGTCACAGAAGAAAGGCAAAATATGTAGATTGGGACTAACTCACTTTACTGGTGAGAAACAGTTTTAATATTAAGAAAACTATAACAGTTTTAAAAATATATCATTCCGTTTGTCGGAAGCAACGACGGACGTTATCATCTTTTTCAGTGGGACATTCGTTTGCAAATTAAACTGATATGATCAGTTCTATAGAGTATGTATGTACTGCGTTGTTCATAAAGCAGCTAATAGCATTTGTGTAAACCTATATCTGTGTCATACATCAATGTCTTCCCTGACCTTACTTACAATTAGTGGTAGATTGAAGAGTTTTAAAAGTTTGCTAACGGTAACGATATGCACGAATTGACTTAGGTATTTGTTTTCTTACGCTCCCTACACTTGTTTCTTTCTTTTGCTGTTTGTTATCATTGAAAATCGAAAAAGAACCGAAGTAGAGCATCTGTTTTTACTTCCTGACTCTGAAAACCACATTACGGATTGCCTTCGTATTATCACGAAAGTTTCAGCTTCAGCTTTAGCTAAAATACTACTACAAACTATTAACAAAATAGGCCTGTTGTTTCTAATTCTAATTCAGAGGTAAAATGAAAATCCAGTTTCTCAAATGACTAAAATTTATTTATAACAAATTCCTAAGCACTAATTAAATGCCCTAAAACGTTCAATTAAGAGTTTCAATGTTTGCATTACACAAGAACTGCCAGTCGAAAATAAAGCTATCGATAAAATTAGAAAAGCCACAGAAGATGACTGGCAATCCTCTGTGATTGTTACAATTACTGTCTTCCTTTTTGTGTACTGTATTGGCGTTATACATATATAGTACTTTCCATTCTTCTAAAGTAAATCTCCACTAACACACATGATAAATAGTTTAACTATCGTTCGAAATAGTAAAATAGATACCTTAAGTCGGAAAGATCAATTTTCATTTTATGAGTGCCTTTTATTCTACAGACTTAGAAGGTAGCATTTAATGAAGAAAAACTCGATTGCTTAGAAATTGGGCAAGATGTACAGCGTTTTGACACTGTGTGGAATAATCAAGGCAAAGCGATAACCTAACATCGAAAAAAAAATTGATCATTTTGACTGTGAAAAATTTACTTTTCCGACTCAGGGTAACTTTTTATAGATCGCATTACAAATATATTAAATTGCGAATTGTCGCAAACAAAGAGAAATAAGAAAAGCAAGAAAAGTTACTTCTTTTGCTTGCAAGTCCGTATTGATTTGTCGTCAATGCTAGTTTTCTAAAACTCTGGGACATGACTAAAACGTTTATTTAATTTGGTTGGTGCATCCTTAGTGAGCCAATTTGAATGCTTCAGTACTACAACATTTCAGCTTATTGTACTACGTTTTTAAGTTTAACAAAATGGCGACAAAGTTTCTCCAGTAAATAATTTTTGGGTTTTTGAACATTTCCTTATTGACTTTTTATTAGTTCTATATTTTTTTAAATAAATTATTTTAAGTGAGGGTAGGCACACAGACGTATAAATGAGTAAATCTGCTATAGATGGAGCACCGCCATTGTCAATAAGACAACTGAAACTGACCTTTATTGTTGTTGCTGTTGCTTTGTGGCTGAGACTTCAAATCGCCGTTCCCTTGGACCTTGTGGCTTCAACTACTGCATTTCGCCGCCAACTAGAATTTAACCGAACCCGAGGCTTTTCAACCGCGGTAGGTATTTTTAGCGTGTAACTCATCGTAGTCACACGGGATCCACTTCTTTACATCCCTCCCGGAAGATGGCATCCTTTCTCAAATTTTTTCCTTAGGACCTCGGTCGAGAATCAAACCCGCAACCATTGGGTTGATAGTCAGACGCGTAACCATCAGAGCCAAAGCTGATACCTTTAACTTATCACGCATGCTGCTAACCAAGCAAAGGCGCTTTACAATATTCTGCTATATGCGCCAAATACCGTACCACCGGCCCTGGCTGAGAGTTAAAAGGCTTTTAAGAGATAATTTGGAGTTACAATCTTTAAAATTAATATCAATGAAAAAGTTAAATACAGTTTTTGCCATAAATCCATAGTTTTGGAAATATGACCATTTAAAAGTCTTTGACAACACTGTATGATTAAATTCGAGTTAGATTTTTCTAACGGTGCTATTTGCAAAGCTGGTGGTTTTAATAAATGGTTTCTTAGCAACAAAATTATTTGTTGATGTTAATTTCCGTTCAATTCATTTTATTTCGAACAGGCATTGTGCTAATACTTATGATAGCAGTAAACATTTAAGAAATCACTGTATAATAAAATTTCAGTTTTCTTAAAATAAGCTTTGGGTAAAATTTAAAAACAACTTCAAATTCAACTTAAAATGTTTTTATTACAATATGCACAAAATACAAAAATTAAAAATTCCAACTTCTGTATTGTTGCAATGCAATGCAATGCGGAAAATGAAAATAAGCTGAAACAACAAACTATTTCAGAAGTAGTTGCCTCTGGATCTTCTACTCGATCTGAAAAAAGAACTTTTTATTTTGAGATATGCAATACTCTGATATCGGCAAATATTCCATTCAGAAAATTAGACAATTCTGCATTTCGAAAATTCTTAGAAACATATTGTAAGAGATCGATACCGTCCGAAAGCACTCTACGAAAAAACTATTTAGATACAGTTTATAAAACAGTCCTTTATGAAATTAAAAATATAATTGCAGACCATTATATCTGGTTTTCTGTCGATGAAACCACCGATGAGTGCGGTAGGTATGTGGCTGGTCTCATTATCGGTATATTACATGAAGCTACTCCAACTAGGCCATTTTTAATATATTTGAAAGAACTAGATAAAACCAACAGCAGCACCATAACAAGATTTATTAACGAGGGACTCGCAAACTTTTTTCTTCCTAATGCAGTCCCAATTGAAAAAAATCTGTTAATGGTGACGGATGCGGCTGCATATATGCTAAAAGCGGGTATTAATTTAAAAGTTTTGTATAGTAATCTCACACACTCTACTTGCGTAGCTCACGGATTAAATCGAGTAGCAGGAACGGTGAGGTCTGAATTTCCTCTAGTTAACGAGTTAATTAAAAATGGCAAAAAGTGTTTTTTAAAAGCGCCATTGAGGGTACAACGATTTAAAGAAAAACTGTCTAATTGGCTGCATTTAATCTGGGAGGTAAAATATGACACTCAATTAAAGTATTTTCGATAATTCCAACCTATACATTAACACTGAATCAAAATCAATGCTAGGATGGATGGCATTAGGGTTTTCGTCAGCTCACAGTTGCATATTGTAAACACTAAAGATCCTATTTTGTGTAAACGTTGCTTTATCTGCTTACAAAACATTCCCAATAGCCTGTTATTGTCGGTTAAACCATTGGCAGAATCTTAAACGATGCGGATAATCTTTGGGAAGCAATGCCTGAACCTTTTGAAAGCAATATGGATGTAGATCATTTTTCTTCAAAGTTTTGTAAATACTGCTATGGCAGACATTATGCAGTTGTGCAACAGATTGGGTACTTAAACTTAGGTCATTATCAAATAAGTTTAAAATGTTCTCTTCTGCCTGTGGCAGTAGTACATTTTATGGGTGGCTTCTGTTTGCGGGGTTATAACATTTGAGTAGTCCTAAAGTTATTTTGGCATTCCCCTAATATCAAATACATGTCTGCATACTCGTTAAAACTGTATGCCATGGCAAAAGCTTACTTCGAATTTTAAGAACAATGAACTATAAACTAAATACTTAACAATATAAACTAGCCCACTTTCTGATGATCGCCAATAAGATTTCAATTCTAAATAAGCTTTTATAAACGTGTTCAAATCAAATGTCATGCAGCTGTCATTATTATTATTGAATATAATTCTGATAATTGCATCTGCCGAGCGACTCAGAGGTAGAATAATAGGTGGAAAGCAAGCAAGCAAAGATCAGTTTCCATTTTTTGTGCAATTAAGAGAGATTGATAAAATAAACGACACGTAAGTAATTAATTATGAACTGAATTTTTTTAACTAATTAGAAGGTACCTTGTAACAGTCATGCAAGATATCTTTATGCTGGTGCTACATTAATTTCTAAGCAATGGATATTAAGCGCGGCCCATTGCTTTCCAAACGACCCTTCACGTCAGAAAGTTATAGCTTTTTTAGGAAGCATGAAATCCTTTGATCCACAAGCTCAGCAGATTCCTATTTCGGAAGTGCGGCGTCATCCAAAATATTTTGTTGAATTTTATCCTGGAAGTAAGCTCGATGTACGTAATCTTTATAATGACATTGCTGTTGCGAGATTAGCACAACCTCCTGTATTAAGTAAATCTGTTCAGCCAATAGTACTATCTGGTAGAAAGAAATGGCACCTTGGGTGTCTTAAAGGTATAGTTATGGGGATTGGTAGAAATTTTCGCGGTGGCAACGTTAGTAATTATGTGCACTATATAGAGATTGAACGAAAAAGAAAGTTTGAGATAGTTGGAGGTATTCCGGAAGCAACCTATCCTACAGTATTTTACACTGAAGTAAAAGTAGGAACTAAACATACTGCAATAGGTGATTCTGGTGGACCGTTTGTTTGTCCTAGTGAACGTCCTATAATGGTACCGGTGCAGCATGGTATCATTTCACATGAATTCGTCGATACGAACTGGGAAACATTTACAACAACATTTGAAGATATTCCTCAACACTTAGAATTTATACGACGGCATGTACCGGACGTTAAACTAAACAAAGAAGCAGTTTACGAACGCGGAAGACAACCTAAAATTAGAAATGTAGATAACTACAAAAGTTTTACGAATTCTATATACCTGAAAAGTAATGGCATTTCACCACAAGTAGTAAACTTGATGTTAGTGATATATTTGTGTATATTCTGTTTGTAGTTACATTTTCTAAATAAATTGTTTATAAAATAAATTAAATTATTTATTTCTTAAATCAAATATTATAATTGCCATAAAGGTGCTAAAGTGGTAACTTCTATAGAAAGGTCTACATGTAATGATAATATCATACTATCTAAAAAGATGAATTGGAATCAACTGTAATTAAATTTGACATTAACATTTTAGAACATACTTTAAAGGATATGCGTAATTAACATGAATGCAAACAAACTGACAAACAAGAGTCAAAGAATTTTCCAAAAATATAAAATTCAAGCAAGTAACAGAGGTTAGTTTTGGAAAATAATTCTGTTGTAGGGGGAAATGACAACTCATAATAACGTCATAGTCTGACGGGAAATGCTTTTTTTTCGATACATTGCTAAAATAAAATTTCCAAAAAAATTATGAAAGCTTTATAAATTCTGTAATGTCAGTTATTATTATTTCTGAAGTGTCAGAATTTATTTGACATTTAAAATAAAATAATTTGAATAAAATCAAAAAGAAAGTCCAAGAGATAGGACTCAACTGCCCCTGTAGTGATACCAACGATGACCAGCCAATGATCCCCTGTAAATTATGCGAAACGTGTTTCCACGGGTATTGTGTCAACTTGTCAGAGAGTCAAATAAGTGAACTCGGAAAATCTGAATTCACCTGGTTCTGTAGTGTCTGCGACGGCATCTCGCAGAACAACTTGAGTATTCTACCAGTACTCTGCCCTGTATGCTCGGAACCTTGCAAAAATAGTACAGGACTGAAAATCCACAAGTCTAAATGCCACCAGAATCATACTAACCTCCATGAAACTACACTCTGATTTTACTAAAACCCTTCAAAAATGGAAAGCCGAACTCTATCATTGGCACTTGCATTTCCCAAAGCACGGCTCAGACGTGGAAACAGCTATTCCTATTTACATATCAAATACTCCACGTGACCGACAATGAAAAGAAAGGGAAGACTTTATAGCAAAAATAAAACACAGTGTCAACCAGGACCTCGGAATCTCTTTTAATAATAATAACAGTAACAACTGATGATGTTTTTTTAAAGCTGTGTTTTCATTTTCCACAAGATCCTCAGCTGGAATTGATGACTTGAGATCACAACACTTAAAAGATCTATTATCCAAAAATACTGGTGAAGTCGGACAACAGCCGTTAGCATCCTAACAAAATTACGCAATTTAATGCTTTCGGGAAATGTAGATCAATCGTTTCTACCGTATCTTTATCGGGCTTTCCTCATTGCCTTGAGCAAAAAAGATGGTGGCATCCGCCCAATAGCAGTGAAAAGCATGTTGAAGGGACTTGTTTCAAAGCTTTGCTGCAAAGAAGTGTCAACGAATCTACTTCCAGAATTTAAACCACGACAATTAGGTTTCTCAGTACAAGGCGAAGCTGAAACGATAGCACTCAAAGTTTTCTCAATAACTCTACGGCTGCGGAAATTCTAGTCAAAATTGATGTACGGAACGTCTTCAACACAATTGACAAAAACTTCTTCCTGAAACAAATCAAAGTTAAACTTCCCCAACTGTACCAGTATTTTCACCAATGCTACTCGAAGCCCAGTTACCTGTTTTACAATAACAAGGTAATCCCATCTTCTACTGGATGCCAGCAGGAAGCCCCTGAAGAGCAAGCAACTTTTATCTTAGGCATCAACAAAACTATCAAGTCTCTCATCTCAGACTTCATTGTATAGTATTCGGGTGATAGTGTCTTTGCTGGAACATGCTCAACAGTCGTAGAAAATCTCGAATATACCATTGAAAGCTTCAAGAAAATTGGTCTTATACTAAATCTCGCGAAATGTGAAGTAGCTCTCTTTCCGTGCGTTTCAACAAGTGATGAGACGCTGAAACGCTTGAACCAAGCATGCCCAGGTATCTCTGTAACACAAATATAAAAATTGATCCTACTTGGAGCACCTATTTTTTAAGAAGGCATCCCTGAAACCTTGGATGAAAAAGAAATTGTACTATCTCGTTTATTGAAAGAACTAGAAGATCTACACCCGTACATTCTTTTATACCTTTTCCGACATTGTATCTAGATACCCAAATTAACATACCTGTTCTGCTGTTCTCTTCTTTTCAAATTCCACGAAGGACTCACTTTGTAGAACGATAAAATACAACAATATTTTGAAAAGATTCGAAACATCAAGCTTAATACCAAGGAGTGAACTCAAGCATCACTTCCTGTCACATACGCTAAAATAGGCGTGCGCTGCGTCACCGACCTAACTCTTCCAGCATTCTTTGCTTCAATTCATTCTACAAGTGTTCTTATTGGAAACGTCTTACCTTCATCCCTTTGTGATTATGAGATCACTTATAGAAACAAAGCTCTGGCTTGCTGGACCAATATCTGTTGTTGTGACGTACCTGCCATTCCTAAACAGGCAAACCGGGATTTTCCGATTATTAAATTTGTTAGATTAATTCGAGACACAATACTTATTTAACTTTAGTTTATTTTCATAAAGAAATGATGAGAACACGTTTTTATGTTTTTACAGTATCGCCATCACTAGAGAGAGAGCAAAAACAGTGTTGCCATGAATACAAATATAACAAAATGTTGCCAATATAAAAGTAAAATGCTCGTTAGAACATTAATAAAATTGATGACATCGTTAAAGTTGGAACAAACTGTCTACAGAGCTTGACTTAACGCTCTTCCGTCAGCACAACTGGACAAAACCACTCTTTGAATCTCTATATCCTTGCGCCTTAGAAGTGAATTATGCAAACCACACCAATGTTCCTAGTCGACATCGTAGGAACACACGGCTTATCTTGCCAAAAAGTAGTAGAAGGAATAGTAAACATGCAGCGATTAACAACATCATCAAAAGGACTCTGGCATCTGTTAGACTACCATTAATTCTTAAACTTGTAGCTTTAATGCGCAAAGATGGCAAACGCCCTGACGGCCTTACGCTTGTGTTTGGCAAAAGGGAAGATCTTTGGTTTGGAACGGTACATCTATGGGCACATTAGCACCATCACATATCGGACTCACTTCAAAGACTGCAGATGCTGCAGCTGACACAGCAGAAAAGAACAAAGCCCGTAAATATCAGTCTATCGCTATCAATCACATATTCCCAGCCTTTTCAGTGGAAACCCTCAGCCCTTTTAGTAGCGAAGCAAAACTATTTATTGACTCTATAGACTTTTCACTTAACAATATTTCATGTGACCCTCGTGCAAAGTCATACTCATTCAACGTATAAGCTTAGAAATTCAACGTGGAAAGCCAGGCAGCATTCTGGGGACTATCCCTAACTCGGTTTCCCTGAATGAAATCTTTTAAATACCAAGTGTTTGCTAAAGATGTGTATCACTGTTGTGTTAGACTTGTTACGTGCAAATACGGGTTTAGTGACCCTGTAATACACGCAACACAACATCAACTCGGTATGCCAGCTTTGGACTAACTCTTTGAAAAGCCGGAGACTGGCGTGGGCGATATGGGCCAGTAGCCCTCGGTAGTCGGTAGAAAATTAATCGAGAAGCTTAAGTAAATTTGAGGGTTTAGAGGGCGCCAGCTACAGTGGGTTGTCCTTGACCTAATTTCGAAAGCGAAAGCCTGCAGCTGATTTCCTCTTCCAGGTCACTACACTGAAAGTTTGACAGGTTCAAACTAGGGAGTCCGAACAACACATAAAAGCGAGAGGTTAGGATTGTACTGCTCGGGCTATAGCACTTACGTTCCTAATAAACGCGTTGTATGTAGGTGAAGGCCTTCGACAGCTATCTCCAAGGTGACTCGTTCTCTGAAACAATCTACTAGTATGCTATATTGAAGGAAACACAAGAATAAACAATAACAATATCTATTAACACACTGTAAACTAAACGAAAACAAACAAAGAACTGCAATCTTAGATCACAAAGCATCAAACAAACATGTTAAAATAAACAACACATAAATGACGAACATTTATCATAAACAGCTGTTCAATATTTACGAACTAGCAGCAGACGTCCCACACCAGACATCTCAAGTACATAAACACAAATAATAGGTCCCAAGGGGCTGGATAATCTAAATAAAGTTCGTGGATATTAAACGGCGACACCACATGTGAAAGGTAAAAGAGAAAAAGGTCGTCGCACCTATCGTTTTTCCAGTCTAGCTAAAATTTCTTAACTCAACTTTTGTAGGTATAATTTCAAAAGTTATATTATAACCAAATTTATTTGCTAAATAAGCGTTACTTGCGTGAGGTACTAAATTACGTTATTTCTTACAAGGTTTGTCGCTAGAGTGAGGCTCTTGCAGAATTACGAACAAATTTTACAAAAAAAATTACATCTACTGTAGCAGTTTTTAGCTTAAGATTTTATACTTACTTAATGTAAGGCCCCAAGATCTTTTTCGAATTATAAAAAATCATAGGAACCTCCTGCTATAATGTCCTTAGGGATGCCACCTTTCTTTTTTAGAAGTCGAAAGGAAATTCTAAGTGTTGAAACACAAGTAGCTTGCCTTCAATGGAGTTTGGTGAAAAGAGGGAAAACATTCATATTATATTGTTTAAATGGTGATGATTAGCTTAATAATGCAAAATAATAACCCTTGAATGCCTTCATTACAATATTAATAAGGTTAAAAATATGTGAATAACGATAACATTTAAAGACAGCAAAATTAGGATAAAAATACGAAATTGTTAATTAGACTTTATTAGTTGGATTTCAATAAATTCTCTGATCCCATTAGAAAAAAGATACATCAAGAGAATTAAATTTAAAAACAATAACTAATATGAACAAAAACTTACTTTACAGTAATGCCAAGGTCAAACAATAACCTTACCTTAAGAATATGTAAACAACTGAATTTTATTGATATTCAAGTGAATTTCATTTGATACTACACAACTTAAAAGATAGTTTCTAGCATGAGCACCAATAAATAAATATTCATTCAAGTAAATTTTTAAGAAATAAATACCTTTCTTTGTCGGCCTTTTGATTATATTTACAGCGGAATTACAGTGAATACGGTAATAAATAGATAAACAGCGAGAAAACGATAAGTGACGATAAGGAAAAAGACAATCCTGAAATTCCAATTAAAGCGGCACAAACACGTCTAATTTAGAGCAAACAATCGGTCGAAAAAAGAAGGGTTAATAATACACACCAAGGGCTTGTAAAGTAACGCATGAGCCGTCATTCCCAACATAATACGCATTTTAATCACTAGATGTCACTAGGAGGATTAAATGGGAAAATAATTATTTGCTTTGAAACAGAACAGCTGATTTCTAAACTCACTTATAAAAAGGAATTTCTAGATAATCAAAAAAAAATAATAAAAATAAGGAACTAGTCAATAAAAATCCAACATGAAAAAATTATTGAAAATGAAACAAAAGTATACTATATTAAATTAGAAAATATACAAGGTGCATCAAAATAATTTGTTACAACGTAGCACTACAATATTAAAAAATAACTAATCGTCCAGGTCCGGTAATTGCCAAGATTTAATTACATAAATAATACCGGGCAACCAAGACGTTTCTTTAGAGTATTCACTAAATTGTAAATACCCAAATAAAAAATCTGTAGCGAATCACTTAAAAATCACAATGGTGAGTAACCGTTTCACAGCTACTAAACGACGACAGTTGGAAAAAGTCTTTCACAATGTACAAATGATTACAATAAGTGTTACCATAAAACAGGAACTAATCCTTTTGGTATCCAAATTTTTGACACAAATTACTAAACATTTCGCACGACACTTGGTCTTTCTAAATACAAGTATTTTCACCCAATAATCACAATGTCGAGGCGGCTCCTTCAAGTACATACAACTGTTTCACACTGGAAATTGAAGATAATAAAAATCTACAGCATACGAGACAGCATGATTCCTCGCTAGAAATATAACGGGACTCGATAAATGTGTGGTTTTCCGTTTAACTATGGACATCCACTATCTCAAGAAGCGATACGGAAAACAGATAACTGGAGTCTCCAAGCTTTGTTGTGTAAATTGTCAAATTATTACGTAGATCAGAGCGGAAACTCATTTATATACCAACACAAAGGTGACGCATCTTGATTATCAGGGAAATCGTCGGTTTATTTAACATACGAAGACGAAAAAATTTACAGCACGTTTTACTCAGGTTAAAACATTGGCGGTACCTCAATAGATAATTTCAAACAACTTTGAAATATTCCGGAAAGCAGAAACCGAAACATACGTTTACAATCTTGTGAATTATTCTCAGTTCTTGGACTATTACACTAACATGGGAGTGTGTTTGTCACACTTTACAAGGTGCGGGAGTGATGTTTGCGAAACTCTTGCCTAGACTGCCTCAAGAAGAGGTCGGAAAGTGTGGCTTCTTGGTAATTTAGGGGTTGGACAAAAATATGATTGGCTTTCATTAACTGGTGTTAGAAAATGTACCGTACATTACCCTTTTGCTATCTTTTCTAAGTGTGATTATAAATTTAATATCAATCTACACAATGTGACAGTTAAATGATCGGTGCGGCAATAAATTCTTTATTTGCAATTTAAAAAAA
>VTPC01008104.1:0-16939 GCA_011009095.1 Ignelater luminosus
CAAGGAAAGCTTGATCAGGACCAGTGTGGAGCCTTTAGAATGCACCACGGGTCTCAGGAAAAATTGCATATTTGTTGCAAAAACATGTGAGACGTGGACCAATGTCGACAGCTGTACTTTTCAAGCAAGCGAAGGTTTAAGTAGAACGCTTATATGAACCAATTTACATTTGGTGCACCCATTTTCTTACTTGTTCAAGGACTGTACGTTTTGAAACACCAAGAACAGGCTCTTGGCCAAAATATGGTGTGTTTGATCCTTTCTTAAACAGTTCATCAATTCTTTTGATTGCCTTTGATTCCCCGATGTCTAGATATTTAAATTAGTTTTACAGTATTCTGGTTCGCCAGTCTCTTTATAGTTTTTCAAGGTACTGCGATATTTTCCAGAAGTTACGTTCGAGTTTGCCAAAACCTCCAGGACGGCTTGACTATCTGTAAATATTTGATATCGTGCACTTTTGCTTGGAAAATGGAAACTGTGATTAATCTTCTCCTGCGATGGTCTCACACCATCAGTATACTAGGTTTGCCCTTCATAGGTTAATCGGGAGCTTCTTTTTGTTCATTTCTCTGCATCTGGTGTAATAATCTAATAGTAAGAAGTTATCGAAATTTTATTTGTTCTGTCGTCATGCTTAATGTTTATCCATTGAATAATTAATTCCTTTTTGGTAGCTGTCATACAAAGTTATTTTTCATGATTATTTTGTGTATTAATTTTTTAGTTATTAAATTCTAATAAACTAAGATTTTAAAGCAATAAACGTTTATTACCACAATTAAATATATTATTTTAAAACATTAAATCCACTAAATAACTATGTAGATCAAATAAATATTTCATAAGGTATATAATACATCAAGATTCTACTTACACATTAGTTTCTAGATAGAATGAGATATTTTTACGTATTATTCATATTACAGCTATTTTTAAATGATACCTGTAAGAAAATTCAAAAATCTTTGTGTCATTCTTAATGATAATTTGACTTTAGCAGGAAGAATCAAGTTTACAAAAATAAAAAATTTAACTCAGGAATTACAATATTTCAAAAAACAGTTGCTATCCGGAAAAAATATTGCAAGTAAACTAATTCACCATAAAGCAACGTTACTATCTCCTGAAAATAAAAAACGCATTATTGGAGGGTATCCTATACAAATTAATCAACAACCTTGTATGGCATATTTGTTGCTATTCTATTCGTATGCTCCGGATTTTAGAGGTGGTGCTGCCATAATTGGAGAGTACTGGGCAGTCACGGCAGCACACTGTTTTAACTTCATAACGGTAAGCAAGACTGTTATTTATAAACAATCATTAAAGATATCATACAGATAAAATAGTAACATCTGCAGGACGATGACGTAAAGCAAAAGAAAGCTTTTGTATGCAGTAACACTTCACATTGGAGAAAGGGATTCAATAAGCATTTGATAATCAGAACGTATGTACATGAGAAATATAATGACAAAATTACAGATTACGACATAGCTTTAGTAAGAGTTAAGAATCCGTTTAATGGAAAATTTGAAAAGCCAGTTAAGTGGGCTGCAAGCAATTATAGGGTACAAACATCGCATTTTTATATTTCCATTTATCTGTTGAAACTTTAATTTCTAGTATTCTTACAATGCAAAAGTGTTTGTTTTTGGGTGGGGTTACACCCATCCAAAGCGAGAAAGAATTTCTGATGATTTACAAGCTGTTGAGATTCGAATAGTCGATGATAACACGTGCAAGGAAAGATATGTGTAAGGTTAATTTTAAATTTTGATTTCACTAAATTCAATTGCGATTCTTAGTGCTAGGAGACAGAGAGCGGCAGTAACTAGCAGAATGATCTGTGCTATGGATCAAGGGAAAGATGCTTGTTTGTTTGACTCGGGCGGACCATTAATTCGAAATAAAATTCTAATTGGTAACCAGAAACTTTTTCAATAGTTAGTGTTGATCTTAATAGTTGAAAGTGCAGGAATAGTTTCATGGGGACCGGATAAATGTGCAGACAATCATTTACCTGGTGTGTATACTAAGGTGTCATTATTGGATGACTGGCTTCGAAACAAAATGGGCATGAAAAAAACAAGATCTACGAGAAGAACCTGCAACTCTTTGCCTTCCAATACAACTGATAATTACAAAAACTGTGCTCATTAATTATTAATAAACACAAATTTATTAGGAAATTTATTACTATATTATTTAATAATTGAGATGTTCTTGTACACGTAGACAGTTAAACAAAAACTTGAATTATTGCGTATTAATTTATTTGAGAGAGAAGCAGATTAACTTCCAAGACTGTTTTAGAATTGCGTATTTGATAACAATAACAGGAATAATATTAAATTGTACTTAAATTGTAAAGAGAGATACCTCTCAAAACGAAATGAAACAATTATATCTATTATTTATATTAGAGTTAGCTTTATGTACGTATACCCAAACATTATATCAACCTGCAGCGGGAAAAGTGAAATTAATGAAAACAAAAAAATTAACTCTACACTTATACAATCACAAAAATCATTTGTTACAAAAGGAAAACATTGCACGTAAATCAGTTCGTCACCATTATACACCAGCGTTACCTCCTGTAAAAACAAGGCGTACATTCGGAGGTCACCTCGTAGATATTAAGCAAAAACCATTTGTAGCCTTTCTGCTAACACAATTCTTTGGTCCTTGGCATCTTATAGGGGGTGCTGCAATAGTTGGAAGTTACTGGGCAATCACCGCAGCACACTGTATTAAAGATATAACAGTAAGCAAAATATGTATTTGTAAACTTAAGTACCAAAACAAAACAAATCACAGCACTTCGATGTTATGGTTTTCAAATACACATTTGTAGGATGCTAACATAAAGAAAGGCTTGGTTTCCGTGTGTGGTAACACTTCAAACTGGAAAAGGGGGTGCAATAAACATGAGATAATTCAGAAGTACATCCATGAGAAGTATAATAAAAATAATGGCGTAGATTACGATATAGCTTTAGTGAAAGTTAAACAACCGTTCGATGGAAAATACGAGAAACCTATAAAATTGGCTAGGAGCAACAATAAGGTACGTCCTTTTAATAAACATTTAACTATGGAACTTCCCAATTTCTGTTTCATTTAAAAACTGATTGTAATGGCTTCACCTAATACTTAGTATCCACGAATTGTACATGCAGCCGTTTTTGGATGGGGTTTTAGGGACCAAGTGGAAAGAAATGTTTCTAATATTTTAGGATATATTACAGTTAACTTAATGAATCATAACACATGCAAGAAAAAATATCCGTAAGATTAATTTTGTTTTTTCTTCTACTTCAATATATTACATTGCCATTCCTAATGCCATAGAAACCGCAACTATACAGTAACTAGCAGAATGATCTGTGCTATCGATAAAGAAAAAGATGCCTGCTTCATTGACTCAGGTGGACCAGTAGTTCAAAATAACGTTTTGATTGGTATAAGAAATAAATTACTTTGAACTTTTAGTATTGATCCTAATCGTTAAAATTTTAGGAATAGTTTCACGGCAGCCGTATGGATGTGCAGATTATTCTCCTACTGTATATACCAAAGTGCCAGAGTTTAATGGGTGGCTTCAAAAGAAAATGGAAAAATAAAAAAGCATTCAATAAATCTGATAATTGAAGCTACATAAATATATTTTTGTTTTAATATTCATGTTGAGGTTCGTTTGTAAGACCTACTTGCACTATCTCTTCTTTGCCAATCGGGTTGCTCTTATGGTTTTTCAATTATTCAAGCAATTATTAACAATTCATCTAAGAATGTCGAAATGTTTTATATTTCACAAAAATAAATTTGGCCTGTGGTGCCCTGCTATATTTCCAAACAAAATTTTGTTATGCTCTAGTTAGCTACAGTTTAAAGGTATCTCAATAGAGATTTGATATTGACCTCGCCGGAATTACAACAGGCGAGGAAATTTAGATGCAGAAACAAGCATCGAATGGGAAAAATTTTAAGTCTACAAAGCGAAAATAAAATACAAATTAAATTATCAGCGTACTATCACCAGAAGGTGTGCAATATTTTCCATCGAAGTCCGCAAACCTGGAAATAATACAGAACAACTTCACTATGGTGCAGAAATTCACACACTCTATTTTCGTGGGGTTGGAACTTTGAAGAACCAGCCCCACGGAAGACTTTCAATGTATGTTGTATAAGATGGACCTAAAGAAATAAATTAATGCAACAAAAGTAAAGAAAAGAAGTGAAAAGTCTTAACATTACTTGGGGGCGCAAACAAAATTGGAGCGAACACAATACCCCAGAAGCTAGTTTATAAAGACATAGGGATTTTGCGGTAATCAAAAGCATCGAAGTTGGCCCTAAACTAACATACGTAACGAACTGTGGCAGAAACAAATTATTTTTAATACCCACGGAACTATGCAAAACAAAATAAAAAGAAATTTTGATTGACAACGTCCATATCCAGTATGCAACCCAGCATGCACCACATATTCTTAACTTAACTAGCACATCTCTAGCACCACATCCTATCTTATTACAAGATAGCTATGATAATAACATAAATAAGTGAACACCTCTAAGAAGCCTCACCAAGTAGGGAAAGTCAAAGTCGTTAAACCAAATCAAAATTCTAGTCTCACTAGAACACAGTAAAAGCACTCAAAGCACCATCTCTTGGAGAATCACTCTCCTACTACTTCATCAACCAACTGATTTCACATCCGGTCTTCTTATAATGCATTCCAATCACCCATTATGGCTATTTTAATCTTGTTCATTGTTGCTCGAAAAAGTCCGGTAGTTGACATCGAAAACCATTTTCGTAGGTTTTTAAGCCATGATATACGTCTTTGTCCTGGTCCTCTTTTTCCCATGACTTTTCCTGGTAACACCAGCTGCAGCAACTCATAACGCTCGTTGTTTCGCATAATATGCCTTAAATATCTCAACTTTCTTACTTTTATTGTGTTTACCACTTCTGGTTATTTATTCATTCTACGCAGAACCTTCTAGTTTGTAATGTGGTCCACCCAAGGTATTCTTAGAATTCGGCGATATAGTCATATCTCAAAAGCCTGTATCTTCTTTTTAGTAGAGGCATCTGTCAGTGTCCATGGCTCCGCCCCATGCAACAACACGGAAAAGACGTAACATCTAAGCAGTCGAGTTTTACATTCCAAGTTGAAGTCTCGGCTTTTAAACAACTTTTTCATCAGCACAAAGGCAGTTCTAGCTTTCTCAGTTTGGCACTTTATTTCCCACATTTCATTAACGTTACTTTCCAGGTAACTGTATGATTTAATTATTTTTACCTGTTTGTTATCTATTTCTAATTTACCAGTTGGTATGTTGTTATTGCTGATCTTCATATATTTGATTTTATTAATATATCGATCTAATCTATATCTTCAACTACTCTCCGTCACGCGATTTACCAGTTTCTGTCGGCCTTCCAAACTATCTGCAAATATAATTGTATCATTCGTATAGCGAAAATTATTTAAGCGTTCTCTATTCACTAATATACCATCGTTGGTGCCTTCCAAGGCCTCTCCGAATATTTCTTCCGAGTAGATGTTGAATAACAAAGGTTATAGAATACAGCCTTGTCGTACTCCTCGTTTGATTTTGATAGCGTCTGGCAGTTTTCCTTCTATGTTTATTTCTCTCGATTAGTTCCAATATAAATTTATGATAATTTGTTGGTCTTGATTTGAAACACCAGTTTTCTTGAGAATTTCTACAAGTTTTCCGTGTTTGACGCTATCGACTACTTTTCTGTATTCTATGAAGCACGCATGTATGACAGTGTTAACATCTCTACATCGTTGGAACAGCACTTGTACCGCAAATACCGCATCTCTAATTAATAACGACTCTCTAAAATCAAATTGTGATTTACTCAATTGGCTTTCTATCAGTTTAAATAATCTTCGGTGTGTGATTTTCAAAAAGGCCTTAAGTAGATGGCTCATGAGATTGATAGTCCTGCAGTCGTTACATCTTTCTAGATTAGATTTTTTTGGCAATGCTATGAAGGTTAATTCAAGTCAAGTATGGGGGATATTTCCGGAAGCATAAATGTTATTGAAAACGCGTGTGAGGTATTAATCTCATCGTCATGCAACAATTTAAGCAGCTTTGCATGTATTTCATCTGGTCCTATGACTTTTCCATCTTGAAGTTGGTGTATTGCTGTAGTAGTTTTTCTTTCTGTTACATACATCATTGAGTGTGATACCATAGGTGTAACTTCATCAAACAGATCTTGTATATCCTGTTTCAAAGTATCTATTTCTTTTGTTTGTTTATAATAGTTTTGCCGTTATTGTCTTTCAGGCATCCAACAGTTCTGAGTCTGTACAATCCAGCTGCTTCTTTTACCTTTTTACGGATATTGAAATTATTGTGTTTTCTTTCCAGCATCTCAATTTCTCTACATTGCTCTTTCTAGCTGCTTGTTTTTTGCCATTCTAATTTCTCTTTTTATTTTTCTATTGAAATCTTTATACCTCTCTTCACCTTTATCTTTCAGCGTTCTTCGTTCATCCATCATTGACAACATTTCTTTGGTCATCAAAGTTTATTCCTGTTGGTTTTCTTCTTCATTAGATGTAGTTGACTAACCTCTTCAAGTTTCTGCTCTAATTCTAATATAGCTGCATTAGGGTCATTTGTAATGCTGATATTCGGAATTTTCTGAGCAATACTCTTCTCTACTTCCTTTCTTGTTTTTTCTTTTTTCAGTTTTCTCATATTATATTTCTTAGTAGTTTTGGGTTTTCTCATCTTTTATACTTTAATTTGTATATTTGCAATAAGTGGGTTATGATCAGACCTTATGTCGCCACCAGTATACGTTTTCACAGACTGTATGCGATTCCTTTATCTTTTATTTACGATAACGTGATCAATCTGATTTCTAATGATATTCTCAGAAGAATCCGAGAGATGTTTCCATGTATACAGTCGTCGAGGGGACAATTTATAAAAAGTATTCATAACTGCTAATTGATAACTTTCTGCGAACAAATGTAATCTGTCCTCTGTCTCGTTCAGTACTTCTAAACCGTATGGTTTAATCGTATCTCCAAACCTCCCTTCTAAAATCTTGGTATTGAAGTTGCCCATCACTGTATTCATGTTGTGGTTCTAAGTATCACTAAGTAAACCTTCAAGGCCACCGTAGAAGTGTTTTAGTTCTTCTGTTTTTCTGCTGTCGGTGCATAGATTTGTATTTGTATTGTTTGAGTGGGTGTGTGTTTAATTGAATCAGCAACATTCTATCGTTTATTTATGTAAAGTTTATTACATATTTCACTATATCTTTTGAGATTATAGTTCGTTGCACCCTGTCTAGCACCCGTCCATCGCATTTTACTGACTCCTGTAATATCTATTGATAGTTTCTTCATTTCTTGAATTGCGTTATGAGTTTTACCAGCTTCATACATAGTTCGAACATTCTATGTGCACAATTTAATGATCCTCCCGGGGATTCTTAGCAGCCTCTGACTATTTAAAGCCTGCCGGGGACTAAGGCCAATATCTTCTCACCATGATTTATTGTACTAGGAACCAATAATTAGGGTTATTTTTCATTGCCTTCTCCAAAGAGATACTAAGGAGGGATAATTTTACTCAAAAAGGTCTTACAGGTGAAAACATGATTTTTTCCAGTTGCAAAAGGGGTTGGAAGAAAATCAAGGCTCCGTAGACAAGGTCGCATCCCTGAAGTAGATCTGTCCTTCACTGGGATTGTGAAGAAGTATCTACCCTCTACGGCTACCTGAAAGATTGACTGATTCATACACTAAGGGTTTATAGCTTTATGGATAACATCTGGAAATCTATTTACACAATTACTGTTCAAAACACGAGAGGAAGCATAGTTTGCTTTCTGAAACTGTAGGTTAGAGATTTTGAGTAAGATTACTTTGATAAGCTGGACAGTTCAGTATAAATAATAACAAGTGTTACTTCTGATAAACCTAAAGGGTCGTAAGACATTAGTGTTCTAAGAAAGTTGTTTAGGTTTCCTAGCTTTAAATGACCGAGACACCTTATTCAAAGAAGGCCAAGGACGAAAATCGTTTTGGAATGTCTTATAAAAAGGACCTAATGTTTCTACCCACTTTTTCCAATTTTCCTTGCAGGTCGTTGGGAACATCTTCGAAGGAGAAGTAGGGACACGAATTGGGAGTCTATCTTTGAAAACTACTGACACTTTGTCTAAAAGATACACTCCTAACCCAGATAAGCCCAGAAAACCTTTTGTTTTGAGAAATTCTTCGAAATTTAACATTTTGTATCCTTATAGTGATCTGAAACCACCACCAATTTCTTTTTGAAGATATAGATTGTAGTTTTCAAAATATTAGCTGTCTTGTTAAATTATAAAATGTTAAACACCGGACGAATTTTTGAGAATTTGTCGGATTTGTTTAAATTATTATTGTCATTAAAACGTATATTACTCATTATATTTGAAAATCTATTCCTAGTTAACGCATTAGAAACTAATTTGTTGTGCAGGTCTTCAGATATTTCCTAAAATAACCGTCGTCTAGGATAAACAACGTATCCGCTAAGAACAAGAATTCCAATAAGTGCATAACATCTCCTCTGGAGAAATGTCACCTGGTAAATTTTTGCAAAAAGCATATTTATTTGAATGATTAACAACTATGGCGATAAATTCTTTATCCATAAACCTGTTAAATAATTCTACTGGCGATAAATTTTCATCAACGCTCTGTGCAGGTTGCCATTTTGGAAAATCATCAGAGACTTCGTTATCTTCCCAAAAACACTTAGTTTTCTTCTTTTTATGGGGCTTCCTTGCAAATACCGATAAAGGCAAATTATCTTCACTATCAGAATCGGAATAGACATTTCCATAAACACAACGTACTTCTTCAGAATTTTTTACGAAATTGTCTAGTTGTTTTTCTAAGCTATCATCGGTGGACTCGTCCTCAGAATATTCCGCTTCAGCAAGTAACTGACTGTTAGGAAGATTGTTAATTGTTAGAGTGTCTTCTTCACTATCTTCATCGGTTATATCTCCAGAGGAAGCCAGTATATATACTTGATGGTGGTTGTGGAATACGGTCTGGATGTTCGATCTCATTTAATAACTCGTGCAACGTCAACGGGCGATGTTTATAACTAAAAAATCAAAGAATACTGTAAAATTTTAAAATCCGAATACTAGTAGTTTGTGGTTCCAGCGTTCCTTATAAAGGACACCCTACTTCGAAAGAAAATAACTAACATAATAGGCAACCTAAGCTAACTCAGTTAAAATTACGTGATTACTAAATAAATCTTATTTACGGTTATTAACATATTACTTCAGAAAATACAAAAACACCAAAGACAAACTTACCCCCAAGCAATGATGTTTACTGTCACCAAAAATTCACAAACTTAGACGGTTATAAAAAGCTAAAAATATGTTAAAGTACATTCAAACCTTTACTAATATCCTTAAAAACTGCAAGTACTTGAAGCTATACTGCCGCCATCTGTTTAACGTTACTATAAACTGGGTTATTATTATTATTATTACAGAAAAACTGTAGATGTCCTTTTAAATGACCACCATGCTTATCTGGATTAACGCAAAGCTTACTATGCTAACATTGATTAAATTTGTGACCCTAGCACCTAGTTATCCTTACATCTATTGCAGCGACATCACACAAAAACCCTGCGGAACCTCTTGGGGCTCAACAGCAACAACTCTACGGTGCGCAGTTCTAAAACTTGTCTACTCGGCTGCCGAACACTGTGTTCGTGTGTGGTTAAACAGCTCATTTACCAAGCTTGCTAATACGCAACTTATATCTGATACAGTAAAGTCCACATCCACAAAATGACCATCGGTTTTAAGCAACATTCCCCCTTCAAGCCAACACCGAAAGAACGTACTAAACAAAGGAATACCAAAAAATCATCAGCAACCCCCAACTACCAGTATATGAGGACATCGACGATGCAACTAGCGACCGCTTGCGTTTAAGAAAGTGACCATCAAAAACTGCATTGGAATGGACACCAGATAATTTTCTCATGACCACCTAGTTGCAGAACATGCAAAATAATATTAGCAATGCCAAAATGCCAAAATGTCTGGCGACCTCATCTGTCTTTGCCCTTCTTGGGTTACTCTCAACCAAATAAGAACGCAACACGGCAACTGTTTAGACTCCCATCATAAATGGAACAGAGCACTCTTTTCTGAGTGTGATTGCGGCGCTGAAAGACAAACCATCCAACACATTATCACTAAATGCTCTCCTGATTCAGACTGGCACTTTCAGCAGAACCATCACACACAAAAGTGTGTTAATGAAAAATCTTTGGTACTAACATACCGTCAGACTTAAGACTGCCATGGCTGCTGTGTTCATTGCACATGATTAATTCAGATTTAGCAAAGATGGTTTACTTAAAATTAGAAAACTCGTTGAAAAGAAAACAATGAGGAGTTTTTCACCAGGTGCCGATGATGAAAGGAGATTTGGTTCTAAAAACTTCGCAGGTATTAGGTAAACGTCGCCAGTATCATCTCACTCAGGCGAACTTCAATGCTACAAAACCAAGATGATTATAAGTGGAAAGAACATCCAAGAAAGCCACTTGTTTCACAAAGCGGAACATAATTCTGTACCATGTCATGGATCGTATGGTTAATTTGGGATTATACTGGTGGCCTTTAAGACCAATATTGTAGACCTGTCAGTATGCAAAACTCTTTGGAATCACAGTTTCCTTTGGACTTTTATACCAGCATTCGAAGATGTGCTAATTGTTGGGACAGATACTAAACTATATATCAGAGTATCTAATCCTAAGTAAGAGTTTGAAAAGTACGGAAAAGAAAATTCCGCAGACGACTAGAACCTCCGTACAAAATTTCAGACCAACACTTAAACAATTTAGGAGGACTGTAACCGCCATTGCTTGTAAATTTATTCTGTACTATCATTATGTTATTGTTAAGCTGTGAGACTGTTTGTATTAAAATACAAAATAGAAATATGGAGCTACGAGGGCGGTTCAATAAGTACCCGTGTTAGAAATGAAGACACAATTTTTTTCAAAATTTTTTTTTAATTTTTCAACATAGTCTCCTTTTAGAAATATACACTTCTCCCAACGTTCCTGCCATTTTTTTAACCCCTCCAAAAAATAGAATTTGTCGAACTCTCCAAAATACGCCTCTATCTCGGCGATGACTTCGTCGTTTGAGCTAAATTTTTTTCCCGCGAGCCATTTCTTCATGTTAGGAAACAAGAAAAAGTCGCAGGGAGCCAGATCGGGTGAATACGGGGGGTGCGGCAGCAATTCATAACGCAATTCGTGCAGTTTGGCGGCGACAACTCCGGATGAATGTGCTGGTGCGTTATCGTGGTGAAACAGCACCTTCTTTTTCGCCAAATGCGGCCGTGTCTCCTTCAATTTTTTGTCGAAGCTGTCTAATAACTCACTGTAGTATTGTCCAGTGATCGTTCTTCCTTTTTCTAAAAAAAACGGATGTTCGCCCACGTTTAAATTCGTTGAACCAATATCTAACTGTGGTCATAGATGGCGAAGTGTCCCCATAAACAGCATCCAACTTTGCTTTTATCTCCTCGCATTTTTTCCCATCCAAAAACAGAAAGCGAATTACCGAACGATACTGCTCTTTTTCCATCTTAGCTAAAATCACGAAACACGTCTTACTCAAATGGCTGTCAAATCCAAACTAACCTATCAATCAGTCTGCAATTTGTTATACCGTCGTTTGATAGATGGCAGCACACGATGATAACACCAACTTCCCTTAGGAACGCCTTCTGTCGTCAAACACGGGTACTTACTGAACCGCCCTCGTATTGTTAGTCATTTGAATCATTTGTGACTAGAAAATTCTGTATTTGTATTAATGTTAATTATCAATTAAGTAAAAATTAAATTCTACGAAAACAATTATAAATTTATTATCGTCTTGTATTAATAGGTGAAATCTAGCTTTTAATTTAATTTAATGAAGGATGGAATAAAAAAAATTATAGCTTTTCATTTTCACAGTTCTGTTTATTAAACAAAGTTTAAAATAATTTAGTATAAATTTATAAAATATAATTCAAGGCATATTGCAATATCTAAAATTTATTTAAAATATAAAATGAGATATTTCTACCTTCCCTTATTACTAAAATTAGTTTTAATCGATGCATGTAGGTTTATTTAGAGCTAAATAACAGTTTTACTACGCTAAAAATTACTTGTCTAGTTATAGTAGGCAGAATGAAATTAACAGAAGTAAATAACTTAACCAAAGAGTTAAACCTTTACAATCACAATGAGCTGTTACCGTGGAAAAATCCTACAAGTAAATTAACCCATTATACGGCGTCGTTACTTCCTTCACATAAAAATTCTCGTATCATTGGAGGACGAGCAGTACACATTCAAAAACACCCGTTTACAGCTTATTTGGCATTAAAAGGATCAAGGTTTTTTGATTTTAGAGGGGGTGCTGTTATAGTTGCAAGAAATTGGGCAATATCAGCAGCACATTGTTTAGAATATATAAAGGTAAGCAGAATATTCTTCGTATTATGTTCTATACAGGCGTATCGTAATCTGCAGAGTGATGATATCAAAAAGAACAAGGCTTTTGTGTGCAGTAACACTTCATATTGGCAGAAAGATTATAAACAGCACCAGATAACTAGAAAATATATCCATGAAAAGTATGACGCGGATGAGTTGGATTATGACATAGGTTTACTGAGAGTTAATCAGCCATTTGACGGAAAATTCGAGAAACCAATAAAATGGGTTGGCAACAATTACAAGGTTTTATTGATATGAAGCAAATGCAATCATACAAACGCTGATTAATTTTTAGTATATACCAAATACAAATGCTTATGTTCTTGGATGGGGCTCTACAGACCCGAGTGATTTTAAAGTGGTAACTCAATTGCGAGAAGCTCAAATTAAATTGGAGGATTTTAATAAATGCAGTAAAAGATACGAGTAAAATTATTGTTTTTGACAACTTTCTCTTTAATTATATTTATTTAATGGTAGGGAAAAGAACTACCTACTGACCGACAGAATGATTTGTGCTGGAGAGGAAGGCAAAGATGCTTGTGTGTATGACTCAGGTGGACCACTGATTCAAAATGGCGCTTTAATTGGTAAAAGACAGTTTGAGTACTTAAGATCAACCTTTAATGTTTAATGTTTAGGAATCGTTTCTTGGGGAACTGACGTTTGTGCGGATAAACATTTACCTGGCGTTTACTCTAAAATATCAATGTTTAGTCAATGGCTTCAAAGTAAAATGGGAATTAAATCAAGAGCTATGAGAAGGATGAGTTTTAATGCTTCTCAATTAAATATGTCTTAATAACTAATTAAAAATTAATATTATTTATGTAATACGTGTAATCCTCTGTTTGTTATTATATGATACTATTACCAATGGCAAAATATCTCAAACTGAATTAAAGTGTTTAGGTACTTCTAATACAGAAACAACATGTTGAAGTTTGTTTACACAATGATTTTAGAAATCTCTTTGTTTGTCCTATTCATATTAAAGGTCAATTCTTTTAGTACTTACTTACTAATTTTTTATTTAAGTCTTCTACAAAACTGTGTTTGAAAAAAGTTATTACTTTAGATATTTTAGGAATTAAAGTTTAAAATTTCAATTTCAAGTCTAATAAAGCCAAAACTGATATTAAGAATTCTGCTATGATGATGGATATAGTCAAGATACTTGTGTTGATTTTTCATTAATTTATTTAATGCCCATATTGACTTTATAAGTGTCGTACTCTAATTATTTTATTTCTTTGAAAAATATTCAAGCAAATTATTTAACTTACTATTGATGTCGAAAATATCCTAATGCAATTAGGAGTTTATTGCTGTAGTTTATTGATACTACGTTTAGCCAAATGAGTAACATTCTAAGTACCTAGATAATGCTGTTGCACACGTGGACAATAAAATAAGAGTTTATTTATTAGGTTACTTTATTATTAGCTAGTTTACATTAGAATTAATTTTAAAATATTAACGCTACTAGACATTTAGAGTACTGTAGGTAATAATCTATATAAGCATATTCTAATCATTACAGTTACATTATAGAATATATACAATAACAATCAAGACTTATTTAAAAATAAAATGAGAAATTTGTACATGTTATTTATATTCAAGCTATTCTTAAACGATATCTGTAAGTAGTAAATCTTCAAAACTTTCTGTGCCATTATTAATCATCATTTCAACGCAGGGGGTAGAATAAAATTAACCAAAATAGAAAATCTAACGCAGGAATTACAACACTACAACATCCCTCTGCTACCAAAAAAAATTTCTACAGATACATTGACTCGGTATAAAGCAACATTCAAAATTCCTAGAATGAAAAGCCGCATAATTGGAGGGTATCCAGTTGATGTAAAACAATTTCCATTTGTAGCTTTTCTGCTAACAACTGATGCATACGGTTGGAATTTTCGTGGTGGTGCAGATATAGTTGGAAAGTACTGGGCTATCACTGCAGCACACTGTATAAAACACATACCGGTAAGCAAAATATTTTTTGCTTTTGTAATGCTACACAGATATTATACAACCTGTAGGCTCAAATAAAAAAAGGGGACGCTTTTGTATGCGGTAACACTTCACATTGGAAAAAGGGATTTAACAGGCATTTGATAGTTAGAGCGTATGTACATGAGAAATATAATGAAGATAATACAGATTACGATATAGCTTTAGTAAGAGTTAAGGACCCGTTGACTGCAAAATTTGAAAAACCAATCAAATGGGCTAACAGCAATTATGAGGTACAAATACAAGAATTCTAAATTTCAGTTTGTCCGGTAAATTAGTGTGTTGAAATTTTAACTTGTAGTACCCAAACGATGTAGAAGTTACTGTTCTTGGATGGGGTACAACACATCGAGACGTACAAAGACCATCGGATGACTTACGTGCCGTTACGATTCGATTAGTGAATCACAACGAATGCAAGAAAAAACATAGGTAAGGCTAACTTTGCCGTTTTAATTTCAATAAACTCAGTTGCAGTTTTTGGTAACAGAGCAGGAGGAGTAACTAACACAATGGTCTGTGCTATCGAAAAAGGGAAAGATGCTTGTATGTTTGACTCGGGTGGACCACTAATTCGAAATAACATTTTAATCGGTAAAAAAAATGTTTTCAATGATTAGTATTGCATATAATAGGTAAAAGTTTAGGAATAGTATCATGGGGGCCAGACGTATGTGCAACCAATAGTTTACCTGGTGTGTATGTCAAGGTGTCAATTTTTAGTGACTGGCTTCGAAGAAAAATCAGTAGCACGGCAAGATCTTTGAGAAGAAACGCATGTAACTCTTCGCCTTCGAATATAACTAATAAATACAAAAAATGTACTCTTTAAAATAAATACGTTTTGTTATGAGGTTTTTGTAGAAATCGGTTTCCTTCTTCCTTAAGGTAATTTACAGCTTGGTTCCCTTTCGGAATGATAGCTTTCCCATTTGAAATTCTACAACCATTAACCTAAATTTTATTTTAGTATACGTAAGAAATTTGTTAAATTAAATATACTTCTTACTCAATTTTTAAGTATTAATGTTGCTGATTGGTAGATGACACCGGAAAGAAGTCAACGTAATTACTGTTGATTTGTGTAACTGTAAATACATCCGTAGATGTAGCTGCCCTCTTAAATGTACCAAATAACTTGAAAATTCCAATTCTATAATGTTAGCGAGAATTATGATTTTTGTAATTTTGAGATTACCTGCTTCGTTAACCACCGACCATCCTGACGAATTAACAAGATGTAATTAAAGCTAACAAGGTAACCGATTGTAAGTTTTATTTATTGAATACTTAAACTTGATGTTATTTCTGCAATAAAACTAAGTGACTAATTGTTGTTTAATACAGAACGAGAAAGGAGTTAATGACAATATGAAAATCCAGAACATGATATCATATAATATATAATAGACCTAGACCAAAACATAAACATACAACAAGAACTTTTCATTCATCAGACAAGTAATCTCTTACAGAACCATACCATGTTGCTATTCCAAAGTAATAAATTTCATTTCAATGTAGGCACCTAACATTATTATTCTGTTAAATTGACAAGTTGGCAGTATTTCAAACGTATATGAAAATACAAATAGAAAGTCTTATAAGCACTAAACAAATAAGAAAAATGTTAAATGAGTAAATCCAGTAAGAAAAAACTAGTCCAGGTAACGAAGCCTGAAAAAGCAAAATAGAAAAAATAAATCGTGTAGTTGTAACTTTTAGCAGAGTTGCGAGGGGGTGATGTACTGAACAAGTCCTGGGATGTGAGGGATCGGCAGGGGCTGTGGGGAGGATCGAAGCCCATTTTATCAATTTTTCTTGAATAACTCGAAAACGACAGGCTCTAGCTAAACAAGTTTTATTATACAAAAATTAAACTATCGAAATTTGTTACAAAAAATCTAATCCTGTAATAACAAAATTCACTGTGCAACCTTCACCGCCAAGATGGAATAAACTCATAAAATATTATTTCCAACGTAAATATCTTTCAAAAGAAACTGCTCTAATCCATCAAATAGTTGGACTGTAGAATAAGTAGAAAAAAAGGCAAAAATTAAACCGGACAACATGTGCCAGCAATGCAATAAAAACATACTTACTAACCAGAAACTAAACAGAAGACCCTAATTTTAATATTTAAAGTTACAAAAATCCTTTTTGTTACTTTGAAGGTAATACTATACCATAACTGAAGATTTATAAAAAGTTCAGTTGTTTAACTCTACTGAGAGGTTTTATGTGTGACTAATATTCGTAAGTTTTACATTTTTAGCATTGTTTA
>VTPC01008105.1:8881-30218 GCA_011009095.1 Ignelater luminosus
CATTCTTTATTAAAAACAATGAAACATATTACCACGGCAAAAATATATAGAAACAGATATTTTATCAGTTTATCCGTTGCACACATTTACTGATTTTTAATAGTTAGATAGAATATACAAGGTATATACTTTGATACCGTGGCATATTGATAATGCTATCGGCACTAACTCAACGGTTAAACAATATTTAGTATATTTTTTGATATACGACTTTACCTAAGTACCTTCACAAGAAAATCTTTACTACTCTAGCAGTAAGTTAGTACAAAGTTTCTGCGTATTCTTCGAATTTGCATTACGTTGATGGTTATAAAGTGAATTTTACATTTTAGTCATTTTGTATAGAGGAGAAGGTCCAAATATGGGCTAGAGTCTAAATATGGGCTACTCATAAAAATGGTCTGTGTAATGCTGCAAACTATCGAAGATCTCATGAAACTCTGTCTGGAGACCCAAGAAGGTGGATGGGGATTAGTGTGATCAGTTCTACCTGCCCTACAGTGATCTGAAATCCCGAAAAGCTGATCAAAATATAGAAACGTTGTTTTACGTCCACGAAGGTTTACATATAGGGGTTTTTGAGGTCACTAATTACGATTTAGAAGTCAAAATCTAAAAATTAAAAATAGCGGATCCAATATGGCGGACAAAATTTTTTTTGAGTTGCTCGATTAGGTTGAAAATGAATTTCATCATATATCTGAGCTCGCTAATTACAATTGTAAAGTCAAAATTCAAGAATCCAAAATGGCAGATCCAACAAGGCGTACAAAATCTTTTCTGAGTCGCTCGATTGGGCTGAGAATGAATTCCATCATGCAAATGAGTATTTTGACAGTTATTGCGAAACACGTACATTATTTTTGTTAGAACACCTATGAGCAGCTGTTCTTTGTCAATAGTGTTAGTTCATTGCATTACAGGTATGGGGTAGTCAAGGTCGTCACAGAATTCTGCAGAATTCACAGTTGTTTTTCTACATTTGTAAATTGTGAACTTTTTTCTTTTATATGATTGTTTTGAAAAAGTTTCATTGTAGTAATTTAAATTTTTGTTTTCACCTCATCACTTATTTCAATTATAATTCTACGTATCTTTATCTGACTAATCTATTTTAAATCTCCAAAAAAGGTTAATAATTAATGAAACAGCACTACTTTAGACAATACCTTATTTTGGAGATTTGTTTTCAACACGTTCGAACCGATTAAGTGGCACTTTTAAACTGGCCCCCTTTTCACAGTCATCAATCATCACAAACTGATAGATGTTCGTACGGAATTTGACACTTCAAACATCCAAGTATACAACCTAAAAAATAAAATTCCGGAAATAGAAAATTTGTTTTTTACTTTTGGCCAGCTTTTTGTGATTTTAGACCAGTGTGATGCCCGTTTGAGCTCGATGTTTGTTTGCGTCCCAGTTTGACTCAACAAGTGCTGTCAAAGTTTTGGCAGGTTAGTCTCTATTTATTTTCTTTGTATTCATGCTTTGAATTTAGTGTTACTATACTAGTAGTACTTTGCTGTCGATACCAAAACTTTGTTTTAAACCTTCGTTGGTTGTGCACTGATGAATAGAGTAGTGCCGGTGGTCTAAATATGGGCTAGTCATCGTTGCTGTAAGGGAAAAAATAGAATAGGAGAAGGCTGCAAAATCATTCAATGTATCTCGCACAATTCTTCAAACTTGAAGAAAAGAACTCACTTTGACTACGGTTGTAGCAGCTCAGTAGAAACCAGGGAGAAAACCTTACTTGGATGAGGAACTGGAAATAGAGCTGGTTAATTATTTGCTGATAATGGAACAGAAGTTCTATGGTTGAACTCGCTCTAATGCTTGAAAATTCCTTTTTCTTTTTATGTTCCAATAGTAGCCTATATTTAGACTCCATCTTGAAAAACCATGAGTTTTGTATTTTCAAAATAAAGTCCACATGTCCCATATGTTGAAAATCTGTGAAGAGTTGTGCTCGTGATCAAAAAAAGTAAATGATAGCCCATATTTGGACCTTCTCCTCTAATATTCAGTGACCTATATTATTAGTGCAATATGTCGTTAAGAATTCTAAGGATACTAGCAAATGCTAAAAAACAAAAATTCACAGTAAGTTTGTAATATACGGTTTTATATACGGTTTATGAATAATTTACAGGTTAGAATATAAAAGCAAAACTACTGTATGTATCTTTTACATCACAACCATAAAGGCAAAACCAAAACTAACTTAATCAAATCTAATTAGTGTAATTATTGTATTTGGACTTGTATTCGTAGATCTATGCTGGTGCATCACCGTTGATTGCGTATTGATTAAAATTAGCAATATAATCCATGTTGAAAATATTAGCTTTTGCTTCATGGTAGTATTATGTATAAAGATTTCAATCAAATTAAAGTAAAGATAACAAAATACCCTATATTACCCATAAAGAAACTAACAACGTTGCTGCGAAAGCTGATACTGTCAACATGGGTTATAGTTCAAATTTTATACTGTACCCAAGAGGGTAGACGGTAATGAACAGGCATGGGTTTTTGGATTTGTTGAACGTCTGTTTTTACGTGACTTTAGACTTATTCTTAGGAACCTGAAGGCAGCGATACTACAGAAAATACTAATATGGAAGGAACATCACTAAGTAAATCAAGTTAGACTTCTACTACATTTTCAAATTCAGAAAGGATTAAAAGTCTAGACATTGTCTTCTAAGGTGCTTTCAACAGATTGTTTTCAGATCTAGAAAAATCTTTTCTAATCCATAGCGCTGATGATTCTGACAACGGTCCAGACTTTTTGCCCTCTTCAAGTGGTGAAGTGTCTTGCAAAGGCATTAGCCATAGAGAAAGATCGCAAACGAAAATCAAACTCACAAACCATAATAGGCAGACCAAAGATAATATAGACATATAGGCAAGACATTATCTGAAAATATCCGACGACATGAGAGAAAGATAAGTCCTGGAAGAGCCAGTAGGATTAAAGATACACCAACAGTATTAGAAAATATTGTAAGAGAGTTAAGCCATAAAACGGGTGATTCTGAAATTAGACCAAAGGCAGAAAACTGGAACCAAGAGGAAATAAAAAATGATACAGTCAATACAAAAACAATACAAGAAAAAAACAGCAAAAAAAGTGTCAATCCTAAGAAAATGAGAGCAGAAGTCAAGAAAACATTCTATCTAAACATGATCAAGCCAACAATAATTTTGACAAAGTTCTAAGTCAACAGCAAAATTATGAAAACCAGGACAATATCCTAGAGAAAATTGAATCCACAAAACAGCAATGCAGGCTTTTAGATAATCAAATGGAGAATAAGAAAAATAAGCAACAAATAAAGCAACCTTGTAACAATAAAACGAAATGGCGTGAAAAGATTTCTGCTACTACTATTTTGCCTTAGAAGGCAAGATTATATTTCGTTTATTTCACTAAATGAGCAGGAATATCATCAGAATATCTTCTGGGGTATATTTATTTAGTTTAGAGTTAATTCCCAACAATTAAAAATAGTTGACAATAAATGTATGATGTAGAAGAAAGAAAATAATCAGTAAATGACAAAATGCTTTTCAGCCAGTTTTCAAATTTCATATTATTTTTGAAGGAATCAATATATGTTTACTTTAATGACTGCTTGCTGCGCTAGTTGCAAAATTAAATTTCAACCGCATTCAATATTTTAATCTCGCCATTCAAATAATTGAATAATTAAAATAATTTAGAGTGAATTTTACATCTTTAATTATCATAATTTGAAAACCGAAAATTGTTTTGGTCTATTATATTTATTAATTAGTTAATTTCAATCCGATTTTACTCAAATTCTGCATATTATTTAGTTTTCCATTGTAATAGCAACCGTAATAATTACAAAGGCTATTATTTGCATCGTTTCCTATCGATTCGGAAAGAGTTAAGTATTAAAACGTAAATTAGTGTCCGACAAGGTCTTCTATCAATTTGTATAAAAATATTCTTATACACTATTTCAAATTAAACAACTGCATGACATTCCAACTTAATTAAATTAAAAAGTTTTTCTCAATTACATATACACACATCTGTATTCGGTATATAAACCCCTTAAACTGCAGAAAACATGAGAAAAATGTTACTCTAAATATTTTGCCCAATTAATTTTAAGTTGATATCAAATTATACGATGCATTCCTTGGTATCGCTTGCTTAACGAGATCTGGCACAAAGTCTTTCTTCAAGAATTCGTCAATAAAGGCATTAACTATTATTTTCCCACAGGCAACAGCAAAACTGTGTCAAGCAAACACAGCTTTTTGCTTCAAGAACTCACTGCAAGCGGCCCCAGAAAATCTTCACAGGCCCAAATTCTTTCTCGTGCTTTATTAGCTAAGGATCACACGGTGTCTTACTCTTCAGAATCGGTAATGGCTTCCCTGCTGCCACTCACGCACTCTATTTCACACATACAAAATTTTCCACTCTTTGACAACAAATTCTCTTGGTTTGGCACAGACCTTTGCAGTTTCCTTTGAAGAAAGAAAAATCAGGAGGATTATCAATCCGAATCGCTTTAGGAACCATTGTACAGTCCGGTAGGGATACCTTCAGTGATTGTGTGTGTCGAATTCTAACAAGAATGCCACGCGAAGAAAGTAATGAAACAGGGCGGAGTATACAATTCAGAGGTCCTCTGTATCATCCCACCAGGCACTGTTCGAATGAAACCTAAAAACTGAAACAGTCTTGGTTTTCTTTCTTGAAATTGCAAAGTATCTGCCCTTGATCTCGAAGACTAGTTTATCATAGCACTCCCACTTCAATTCCACGTTCGATCACCAAGTGTTCCACGGCTTTAGCTTTTCATTGCATAATCGGAAGTGAAATAATTTCATTCTGGCTTCACAAAGGCGCGACGTGATGTCCGCTAAAGTGACACAGGTCTGAGATCACGTGATAATATCGACTTTATAGGCGTCCATTAGGGGTGTTGCGGAACGTTGTAAAATTTTGCGGTATGCCTACAGACCTTTTTCTTAAGGCTAGTGTTTCCACTTTTTTTCTGTCTTCTCTTGCATTCTTTTCTGCAGTCATCTAGAGCAAAGATATTACAACCGAGGCTACGCGAACATCTACATCATCATTACTGTCACTACCTTGACTAAGGATACCATTTTGGGAACTTGAGCCGTTGTATCGATTGTTCCCGTTTCGCTTACCTTTATCTAACTGATTTTGACACTACTACTCGCGACCACGGCAAATCTGGAGCTATTCCACACATTTAGATTATCCTCGATTAAAAGAAAGCTTCCTAGATTGGAACACTGCCACGACTCGGTAAACAACATTGAGGTAGTTGAGGTCTTGGTCTCGTTGGATTTCTTTCTGAAATTTATTCTATACTTGTAGTTTCCAAAGAACACGAGTTGCTTTTCCAAAACATCGACGTTCAAATAAATGCCAAATATTCGTTAATAAAACATTTTATTGGAACACAAAATAAAACATGTCGACAAATTTGTTAATTCCCTTCTGTGAATAGATTCATTTGAAGGACGTGAGACAAAGGTAAATACAGTAAAATATAATATGTTCAGGAAAGATCTGTAATTAGACTGTATACAGAATGTCCCATAACATACTTCTGATATTTCACCAATGTTCGGTTTAAGTCGTTACAAGTCTAAAATAAAAGGTGACTATTCTGACTAAATATCCTCAATATTAAAGGAGTTATGGATATTCTTAGTTGTAAACTAAAAGAGTACAAAAGCGCAATTTTACTTATAAGAATTTTTAAATGCACTAACTCACTAGAATAATTGTGCAAAATGGTTACCACTGTTTCCTAGGTACATTCTTGCTCTCTGTAACAAGGACATTGTCTTGCTAAAGATTTAGAATTGTTTCTGATACGATTTGCCACATCAAATGTGTTTTCTTAGTTTTGCTACAGTTTGGGATTTTGTTTCATAAACCATACTGGGTAATTATTTAAGAGCGGTCTTGGTGGTCAGGCTTGTGCCCTTTTTGACCGATCCAGCGCCTTTGAGACTGATGCTTTGGAAATTCTTCCACATTAGAGCAAAATCACCATACTACCATGTTGAAACCACATACCTATGCATATCACATGAATATATTTGGAAGTTGTAGACGTAAACAAAGCTAAACTACTTCAGTAACACCGTAACTTTAATACTTAATTTAATAAAAATCGTAACAAATTACAGGCTAACTGTGTATTGCATTTCAACTGCACGTCTGACATTTTAGAATTTCGTTTAGTGGGAATCCAACTTTGAAATATTCAACGCATGTCACGGCACACATGTGTTTTTTGCTCTTTTCAGACTACGAGCAAAAATGTCCGTAACTCTCTCAATATCGAGAATAACCAAAATGGCCACTGTTTTCGTCTTGTAATGAGCTAAACCAAATGAATGTCATAGGACACGCTATATGCGCAACTCCTCTTTTCTCTACGGATGATTTGACCGCATGGGTCTAAGATCTGGTAATTTCTATTCCTGTATCTGAGACATACTGGTACAAAATCAAGACGATCGATTCTTTATTACCTTTACAAACAATGCATCAAAAAAGACAAAGCACCTAAATTGCTAAACGCGCGTCTGCCTAAGTTCATTAATGGAAACGCACCCGCGCGATTTAAACGGAGACGTTGTAGCCGCTAGTAGCAAACGAATTGAATGAAAACCTTTGCCTACACCACTCTTTTAGCTGCTCAGTACCTACTAATTCTTGTTTCAATCTTGAACAGTATGTATACAGACCAGAGTGGTTAGGTTGTGCTTCTCGTGACTCAAACAAGTTATCTTTGTCGGTACAATATGGCAGATAATAGTACTTCGAAAGCACATATAGTAAGAAATTAGCAGCACCCCCACTACCTACAGTAAAAAGTATTGCTAACGCACATGAGTAGCGCTACAATTAAGCCATTGAGAAGAACTAATCTGTAGTGCAGTGTGAAAGAGGTCTAACAGTGTTAAATTTTTTTAAACTTGTAACTTAGTTTAGTAATTGCTAACAGAAGTGAATTCTTAAAAATGTCTATAGTACCAGGCTTTAAGATTATTTGACCTTAAGGATGCGTAGAACTGTGAATTGTAAATTTTTCTCTGGGCAGAGACTGATGTAGATCGTTTCTTTATTTAGCTATCAACAATTATTACTAAAAAAATCAACAATACTTAAAGGACGGCAATAATCGCTTCCTGATTTCTTAGAGAGAAACAGCTATGGAAAAACAAAAGTTGAAGAAAAGACAATAAAGTTCAATGGTGGCAGGTTGTGAAACGAATGGAATTTTTGATGTGATTGAACGCTTCAACCATAAAAAGTGTAGATTGTATTGCATACACAATTCTAGAGAGTACATGCAGTTACACCAATTAGGACTAAACAGAAAGAATGTAATAAATTTAGAAGAAAAAAATTTAGTTCAGATATACCCGGTAAAGCAGTATGGTTCACATCCAGAAAAACAAGTAATTCACTTCCTGGACAAACTATTCGTGCTAACGTGTTTCATAGCTTCCCTTAAAAACCTCTTAGATAGACAAAAAAGACAATTGTGCTTTTAATGTTCGGGTATGGTTGAACATTTAACTTACCCTAGATGAGGTTTCTTCACTAGCTAATTGACTCGCGTCAATAAATTCCTAAGTGACTGCGAGAGATATTTGTTTTCGATCTCGCATATGTATTGGTATAACACATTGTGTATCTATAGTTAATAATCGAGAGAGATAGATAAAAAAAATGACGTATGAACTCCACCAGTTGACCAAAACAAGGGTGAATTAGGTAAGCGAATAAGACACTAACAATTCCCAAGGAGTAAATACTCTTACGGGTGGAGTTGACACTTGGTTTTAGAAATAAACTAGAAATTCCAGAGAACTGAATTTTATGTTAATTCGTAAAATCAGAGAACTGAATCGTATAAACAAACGGACTCACATTATGTATGTAAATACTAAATCAAAATCTGTAATTCAACTATTTTTATAATCCATTCACTGTTTGTGAAATCTTGATCAAGTTTTAAACTGCTACTATTCCTTTAAATGGTTTATAAAATAAATTGTTATAACATTGAAATTCACTCAAAAATTTTATTCGTATTCAGCGATTTTCTCTCTCTTTGAAACTAGAACGAGCCATCTAACATTTCAATCTGCATATGATTAAATTTTTCTATTGAAAATTCTGACGTTTAATCTAACTACGTGTAACCCTGAAAAATCAAAATCATCCCGAAAGTTATACATCACAGACTTTTTTTCGGATGCGATCTTTAACCCAGCCAACGACAGGAATTACTTACCCTTGTAAAATAAAATTGAAATTGGCTGCAATAAAAGAGCAATGCGCTGAAAACAACACAAAATTGGTCTTTCCACTTTCCAACGCATCTATTAGCTTTTTATCATCGGAACCTTTTTTGCTTTTCTTTTGGTTTCCTGTACTCACCACAAAAGCTTGCGACTAAATCTGTCTGAAAGAGATAAGATTGTGGATGTCTCGTACCACTCGATTTTACAAAGGTAGAATATTGATGATCAGAATGAAAGGTTCCTAATCGAACTTTAATTGAAACGAAAACAAAATATATGTACCGAGTATACAGTAACTCTCAACCTACATAAAATATTAATCCTTAACCTAAAAAAAGAAACAATGAAGACAAAACACGCTAAGCTTCCCTAATAAACATTTGAAAAGGAGGCTTGTGTGACTATTATTTCTCAAAATGACTAACATTAACAATCGGTCTTATAAATGTATTACCATCCAACATCAGACCTAATGTTATCTAACATTTTTAAAAATTTAAATGCAATTTCAAAATCCAATTTACGAGAACCATTTGCGTCCTAGAACTGTGGTTTCAGTAATATTGATAAATAATGGAAAGATTAAGCTGAAGTTCAAGGATTTTCTGTTTTAACCTAATAAATCTTGTAATTATTCAGTTTGAATTGTGTAGGTAGTACATACATTATGTGAAAGTTTATTCTTTAGTTGCAATTTTCATAAAAAGACATAATCAAAACTTCGTTTTGTTTGATAACATTATTTTAAGCTTAACGCTGTACCACAACCGTCTTTTATTAGTGTAAACGACGAGGAATAACTTAAGCAACAATCCTTAGTAAGACAAATGTAATTGCTTAGACCATCATTTAGCTCACTTTCCAATGGCACGCTTAGGCTATTTATTGCAGTGTGTAATAGATCTGCAATTATACACCAGAAAACTACTAACCACTCTCAACCTCTTTAGTTAATAATTAATGAGGACTGAGAAACAAGAATAGTTACATCTGGCAAAACAATAAAAAATAATCAGAATAAGGTGATCTGAAAGATATCTGATGACAGCTACTTAAATCAGATATGTAAAAAGCAAATTTAAGATGAAAATTCTTGGAATTTATATGCCACCATGTAATTATTTTGTAGACTTGAACCAATATCGGATGGTCAGTAAGTATGGAAACAAAAGCATCTGCAACCTCAAATATTGTCTTCAAAATACACTCGAATAGATCCGAACAAATTATAGATACTTGCCAAATAAAATCGGTAAGTAAGTCTTTCCAAGTCGGCAAAAGCTTGTCCAAATCATAAAGGAAACACACATCTAAAGCTCTGTGGTGCTTATCATTAGTCTCTGTAATCGTTCCCAAATACAGTTTTTTGCCATTTTCATCTTGTCGGTACATGCATTCAATAGCTTGATTCAGGCACATATTTTTTAAAGCTTTTGAATGGGATGGTATTTTTGAAGATAAACAACAGATTTTTGTCTAAACGCAATCAGCAGTTTTGAGTTTGAATAGTTTTGATTTTGCTATTGGAATTCCAATCAAAGTTCAGATGGCTATGGAGCGATAGGGAGACTTAATGGAAAAAAAGATATTTTGATTCCAGATAATGTCTACGCCAAAGCATATTTTGAGATTCATTAAATTCGAATGGAAATAGCATACCATGGTCTCATCTGCTATTCTACAAAATTCTGTGCCGAATATATGCTTTGGAAGCTGAAATTGTAAATGAAACAAACAAACGTTTTCAAAACATGTGAGCGCTACTGAAAACTGAATCACTTAGTCATTTTTGAAATCTACATCTAATTTAGTAGAAAAAGTTCCTTTGTTGTCTCGTAAATTTTAGAGCATAAATTTATGGATGTTATTAGGTTTAGTTATGACTGAGAAATCTTTTGGATAAAGTAATTCGATTGCCTACAATTAGTTTCCTTAATCTTTTTTCTTTTTGCAAAGAACTGTTGTTAGCATCAAGAAAAAAGTAAAATTAGTAACTCTGTATACAAGGTGTCTCGAAACTACGTATCATCACTAACATAACGCGTCGCGTTAATTATAATCGCAAAGTTATTTTTGTCTTTCTCATAAGATGCATCACCGTTGAAACAAAACTGAATTTTTTAAAATCTTTAATTTAAAGTTTTATTATTAGAAATCCCTTGTTAAAAAGTAAACATACGTTTTCAAACATCCTATAATTCGAAAATAGTACATTTCTGGACACATATGTATCAGAATTTCTTGTCCTTGTCTTGATATACGAGGTCTGTTCAAAAAGTATCGCGAATTTTGAATTTCCGCGGGTTACGTATATTCGATTTTCGATTTTTTTGTGGCGTTATGTTGGTACTCATGTCCCTCACTTATGCCGACAAGTTTGGCCATTTTAAATGTTCAGTTAATTTTTGACAGCTGTTTTGCTTGGACGTGTTTTGGCTCGTCTTCGATTTTTGCCTATTCCAAAAAATGGATTAAAGGATCTGTATCAAGTTTTGTGTGAAAAACAAAATTAAGTGCGCGGACGCATTTCGAATGTTGACTGTGGCATATGGTGAAGCTACCTTGGACCGAAGCAACGTTTATCGGTGGTACAAAATGTTCTCAGAGGGCCGAGAAGATGTGAACGACTAAGAGCGTGCTTTTGGTTTTGCTTACAGTTTTTTTGGATTTCAGGGGCGTGGTGCATCATGAGTTCTTGCCACAGGATAGAACGGTCAATAAGGAATATTACCTGCAAGTTATGCGCAATTTGCGCGAAGCAATCCGCCAGAAACGCCTGGATTTGTGGAAGAACAAAAATTGGCTTTTGCACCATGATAACACCCCTGCTGACACATCGTTGCTTGTGCGCGAATTTTTGGCCAAAAACAACACACTAATGATGCCGCAGCCACCGTATTCCCCAGACCTGGCCCCCTGTGACTTTTTCTTGTTCCCGAAACTGAAGAGACCCATAAAAGGACGACGCTACGCTACGATTGAAGAGATAAAGACGGAATCGAAGGAGGAGCTGAACAAGATCACAAAAAATGATTTTTGAAGTGCTTCAAGGATTGGAAGAAACGTTGGCACAAGTGTATAATATCTGATGGGGATTACTTTGAAGGGGACAAAATAGATATTCATGAATAAATAAATAATTTTTGAAAAAACACAAAATTCGCGATACTTTTTGAACAGACCTCGTACATATTATACACACTAGGGTGAAAAAATTAATTTTGGATTTTTCATTTCTAATAGCAACAAAAATGTGCGTTCATTGTGTTTTAGTTAATTGCAAAAAAATTTTTAGTTTTGGATAATGTTAAGAGGGTACCCAGCGCTAATGAATATTTGGTAATACAGAATAAAATAGAATTTATTTGGCAGATTTGCTAGTTACACTATTACTGTTATACAGATTTGTCAATTAGCCATACTAGCTGCAACAGCGCATTGTGCAGAAATCACGTGATGTCTCGTCATAGTGAAGCAGGATGTGATGTGTTCTGTAGACGACACACCCTTATAGCACGAATCACAAAGTACCAACCCCTATATAATATAACCTACGCGATGAATTCTGTTCTTAGCTCAGAGAAAGATTTCGTGTAAAGTTGTTGCGTTTTACACCGCGCTTTATTTTGTAGAAAGAACTTATGTTTGTGAAAATGAGAGTTACCAATACCAAGTATGTTTCAGAAAAATGTACACCAACCTCGAAGCAACCTCAGATCTGTATCACTTCAAAGCAGATGCGTCTTCGTCTTCCTAATGTGGCAAAAATAAGTGATCTCTGTGGTTTGTCTGGCAGAGCAGCTGCAACTGTAGCAACTGCTGTTCTTCAAGATGTTGGTCTTGTGTCGAAAGCAGATACTGATAGCACTACCGATAGAAGCAAGTTGAGAAGAGAAAGAGAAAAGCAAAGGCAACCTGCTGTAAGAGAACGTGAAAAAAAACTGTTTAGACTATTGCTGATAGAAGAAAGGATAAAACAATTGTAAATGAGAAGAAAGGTAGCAAGCACTAAAAGAAAGTTGTAATTCTCTAGTAAGTGAGCCAAGTTTTACTTTAATTGGACAACCATTAAGTGGCTCATTTCAAAATATTCAAAAAGTTATTATCGACTTCTTAGGAAATAAAGATATTTCAACAGATGCTCTAATTGCAATAGGATGTGATGGAATGGTGGTAAATACAAGAAGAAAAGAAAGAGTTATACAACTGTTCGAATTGTGCCTTGGAAGATCACTTCAGTGGCTTATATGTCTGTTGCACATTATTTAGTTACCATTAAAACATTTGCTACAGAGCATGGATGGAGTGACAAGTGAACCTATTTTGCGGATAGGAATTCAGAAACGGTTTCATTGCAGCGTCGTTACAATCAAGAAAAATAATGTCTTTTTTAACACAAAATCTGACTATAATATACAACAGAATCTCTATAAACAGTTAATTTTGATTTGTACTTTTATGTATTAGCTATGAGAGAGTAGAAACTTTTCATATTGAATTAATTTTTGATTTAACTATCGTGTCTCATTATGATGTATTGTTATTATACTTTCCTTAAAATGTTTTTAATATAATCTTGTACATGATATGACACAGACCATAACTGTATTCTTCCAACCTTGGGTGTTCTCACCAATGCCTTGAAAAATGCTAGGGCTTCAGCAACGTTAAAAGTGAACTCCAACAAATCTTTTGTTTTGGCTCAAGAGATACCTGCATTTCTAGGATACTCTGTCCAGGAACTGCAAACTGCAATATTAAAATAATGAAAAATTACACACACTGCCCATTTCTTCGTTCGTATAAATGTTTGGTAGAGAGCTACAAAACAATCACTTTTATCTACTCTGTCCATGCTTTTGTTATAAAGCCGAATTATTGCAGGTCTCTCAATAGATACCTATAGGAAATCTTTTCTTTTTATCCAATCGTCTGACTTTATCAGCAGGCTCTATCGCAACAAAATTTGAGGTTATATTGTCAAACCATCGCACAGCTACAATTTCTTTATTTTTAATAACCCTACATTCAGATGTTCCCCGGCTGATTTTTTTTAATGCCTCTTTAGTATTGAAAAATTTACCAGCTAGTTGCAAAGATTCTCATATCTAACAATTGTTTTATAGCTCTATTGCATTGAAAAAATTGACAAAAAAAGCTTGTGACCACAATGTCCTGGAAGTCTTTCAACTAGGTATAAAACTAATTGTGTCGTAGCAGAAAAATTATTTTGTTCAGGTAATGTTGTGCTCTCCTGATAAACAATTGATCAATAGTATTGTACCCTGATTTTCCACATAAGTTGTAGACTTTAATGCTCTATGCATTGGGCCTCTAATAGTATATTGTTTGATAGATAATTGCCCTATGAAGTGTATTATAGACTCATTTATAAAATAATCTTCCTCAGTCTTTAATTTATCTTTTTCGTTTTTATCTTTGTTCACATTCGTGACATACAAGTGATTCCAAAGAGTTTCGATTTCTGCATATTCCAGTGTTACGCGCCAAGTTGAATTTGGTTTGTGGTGTTCCATAGAGCCGCAGTCTTGGATAATTTATTATTCCCATAATAATGTGAAGAGCAACAAGCCGTCTCATCTCATTATCGGTTGTATTGACACTTTTGTCGGTTTTAAAAACTGAATATACGTTAGTGTTATCTGCCATCAGAGTAAATATCTCCAAAGGAAAATCACGAGTAAAATAAACAAATGGAGAATCTTGACCGGTTCCTTCAACAAGTTCTTCATTTCCTGGATTAAAGAAATATTTAGTGGCAGTAATTGCTCTTTGTCCAAACAACTTTAGTTTTTTTTCTTTTTACCTTTGCAGATATTTGTCTCCGCATCTGACGAAACTTCGTCGTTATAATTGTCATCTTGATTATCGCTACTGTCCTCAGCCTTGTCATCAAAATTATAATCAACATATTGGTTATCGCCAATGTCCTCATCTTCTTGTTCTTCAAAATTGTTCTCAATTTATGAGTTGTCATCTATAAGTGCAGATATTTCTATTTTGCAGCTTTTAAGGAGATTTGAGGTTGATGTCCATAAAATCGAATTGTTAGTACTTTGTACTCTGGGGATAAATACACATTTCATTTTTGTTTCAATTTTACAAACTTTCAACTTTTGATGGTGGTAATTGCGTACGCGTTTTTGTACAACATATGGGTACTGAATAAAACATAAAAAAATGATTTCATAGGTTTCCTATTATTTATACTACGTATAACATTTATTAAAACAAACACTAATCAAAAAATAAATAAACAAATGCAACTTACCAGCTAATGAAATTTTCTCGTTAGAACCCATGTTTCTAAAATGCATACAAGTACAAGAAAATAGTCTAACCTACCGATGCTATTTACATTACAGGAATCTACGGGAATAAAAAATGCCCCCTATGAAAATAAAGCACGTAATCTATGCTGCGGATATTTAAAATAAATATAAATTTTGTTGGTGCTACTTGCCACTTACAGAGCCAAAAGGGTTAAGTTAAAATAACAATCATTTTTAAAATTTCATTTGAAAATGCATTATTCCTAGTCAACTAGAAATTGAACATAGAATAATAATTATAATAATTTTAATTTTAACCTGCTTTAAATTAATTTGAATTTTCCCGTTTTTATTTAAATTTCATTTCATTACCTTTACAGTGGTTTATTAAATATTAAAATCTCATTTTACGTTGTAATCCATTGGGAATATGCACAGCTAATAATTCATAGGGTATGTTTAGTGAAACGTTACATATACTACATAACTGCACTTTGGATCGTGTTGCAGTTTACTCTGCAATATGGGTTTTAATCGTAGATTAGTGATTCTGTATTACGCGTGGCAATTACTACGAATGGGACACTAATCTTGTCGTTTATTGAGCATAATTTATGAACGATCGGGGTTTATAAACACCTGTCAATATTTACATTGTCAACAACAATAATAAAGTGAAATTAATCAAGTCCAACACACTTTCAACAGAAAGAATATTATCGATATAATAGAAAAAAAACGAGATTTTTTGCGCTTCATTATTTATTAGAAAATCATAGAAATTGTTATTCGATTTGGTTTCATTCATAGGAATATTTTTCCATAAATGTAAGCTATAACAAATGGAAATCGTTTTATACCGTGCCGTCCTCGATATTGCCGCGTATAAAAATATATCACAAGCCAATATTGCAATTTACATACACGATATCGGTACTTAGATTTAACATTGACCTTATTATATTTTCGGTTATGTTTTCCGTCGAATATAATTTTTAAATCTAACTTTCAAATACCGTCATTGGCTGTTTAGAAAACAGAAACAATAAAATGTGTGAAATATGAGCGGCAGTTTTAATTAAATGACTAAAAATTGGTATAAACAGGATCGAATATATTCTTTCTAATTTTTGACGTTATAAATCATCATTACAAAAGCGTAACTTTTTTTTAGATTTGATTTTTGTGGCTTTGACTCTAGATACGCAAATAGCTATGTATTTGCTTAGAATTATGTAGATTGATTAAGTATCAATTTCCAGAGATTCCAGAAGTTAGGGTTGCGACTGTGTTTAGTCCACAATATCATGTAGTAGCATAATATTGATAATTTCGGATTCCTTCTCAATCTCCTCTTTGTCTCGTTGCTTAAAATTTTTTTTGAAACCCTCCTTTATTGGTAAATTCTATAATTTTTCTCCCCATTGTATTCTGCAAATTTTCGCTCAATTTTTGGTCCCTGGTCTAGTTGGTCTTTTCCCAGAAAATCTTGTCCTTGTCAAATGCGTTCTCAATTTCCTGGACTATACAGAGAGATTTCAACCCTTTTTATCATCTAGTGCAATGCGCCGATAAGAGTAGGTTGTGTCTTTGCCTTGGTACTTTGTGATCTATCTTTTGCTGGTATTGGATTACACTGGGGAACACCAATTTCGTTATCTTAAATCTGTGACTTGTTTTCAACTAACTTTTGGCCTGTGGATCCAAAAATAATCGCAGTTTTTGTCTATCACGTCAACTTTTTAAGCTACAGGATACCCTCAAAAGTCATACAAATTGTGCATATAAAGGAAAATAAAGTAAAAACTTACCAAATTTACTGTTTACAAAGAACAATTTTATTCGTACAAAGGCTATAATAGTTACTGCAAGTTAAATTGTGTTCATACAAATAGTAGTTGTTTTTTTATCGAACGGTAATTGTACATATTAAGGTAAAAATCTTTGCTTATAGCTTTTTCTGAAGTGTTTAATCTTGGTGAAATCGCTCACCCTGCTCGTCACTGACTGCACCAAGATTTTTCGGGAAGTTAGCAAGATAGCTATGTAAAAATGCAATTTGATGCTCATGTTGCAACCAAGTATTTTGAAGCTCTCAAAGAGTTGCTGGACAATTTCGGCGTACTTCTGTGCTCGTGTATTTCCAAGAAAGTTTTTAACAATGTTTTTGAATGCCAACCGAGCATTCTTTCAAATTTCCGACATTGTTCCGATGAAATTTTCATCTTCACCAAGCTGCCGAATCTGTGGACCATCAAAAACACCGGCCTTTATCTTTTCAAATGACAGACTAGGAAATGCCGAAATGAGATACTTGAAACAGTCTCCTTCAATTGGCAAAGCTTTAACGAATTGTTTCATGAGACCCAATTTTATATGCCGAGGTGGAAATATAATGTTCTTTCTGTCGACAAGTGGCTGATGTACAATATTTGGATCTCCAGGTTTCAGGTCAGATCTTGGCAGCCAGTGTGATTGCACCCAATGCTTCTCAAGAGCTCTGCTGTCTCACATACACAAAAAGCAGGGATACTTGGTACATCCGAGTTGCTGACCAAAAAGAAAGCAGACCATTTTAAGGTCAACACAAATGATCCATTGGTGCATGTGATATTGCAACAAATCAATGACTCTCTTTATGTCTCCATATTCTTCACTCAAACGAACTGAATGGTCTATTGGGACCGAACCAAATAAATTTTCATTGTAAAGAAGAAGCTCCGCTTTGAGCTATCGATGAAAAGTCGCCATTCAGTTGCATTAAAGGCTGAAATTCCCAATTCTTCCATTAAACCATGTACGTTATGGCAATACACAAATCCATCATCACTTCGAAAGTATTTCAGAAACGCACTTCTCTTGATGGAAAATAGGATACCTTAGCTCCCTTTTCAAGCAAGCTTTTCTCATGCAGTCTTGATCCTAAGAGCTCTAAAGCTTTTTTTGATAGTCCCAAATCTCGTAGCAAATCATTCAACTCATGCTGATTAAATCCCTTACGAATTGAATCATATTCAATTTCAAAATCTTCATCGTTGGAGTCACTTCGATCTTCACCCGACTCGTCTTCCCGTATTTCCAAAGAGGGTAATTCATTGAAAACTGGCACTGGGATTTCAGTTGAATGCGGCACTGGGCGTATAGCTGATGGTAAACTAGGATACTCTATTTTACATTTGTTGTTCTTGTTATATCCTGACGTTTTCATTATACAAAAATAACAATCTTTTGAATGATCTCTGGGCTCTCACCAAATCATAGGTATACCAAATGGAAATTTATCACGTGTTTCCTTGATCCACGTCCGTAAACCCTCAACACATTGCTTACACACTTTGCAAGGGGCCCACGATTTATCTTGATCTCCAATTTTTACTTTAAAATATGCATAATAAGCTTGTCTGACAAATGTACTGATGTTTGTCCTTTGACCGGGAATGGTAAAACTGCCACATATATAACAAAACAAATCGGGGCTGTTTAAGCACTTACGACGTGAACTAGCAGAGGTAGACATAAGGAAAAGTTTCAGTTCATATATAAATGAAAACTAAACACTGCTAACTTTATATATAAACAAGAACTCAAACTCCAAGTCGGAATGCGATTCACTATTTCAGAGTAACACACAACGTCTCACTACAGTATCTCAGGCGTAATTGAACAAGTCCAGACAAGTCGCTGTTCTCCTATGCGTCATTCACCCGGCGCCAATCGGAGAAGACTTGAGTCAGTCAATAGGAGAGCAATAGTGCTTCCTATGATTCATGCTCGATTCCGCGGAGAGCGGTCACATTCTCATAAGGTGTAGAGAAGAAACTTGACGTGATGGAAGAAAACTAACTACAGTTTTGAAACCAGCATGCCTAATTAACTATAAAACAGCTCAAAAATCAAACTCAACAGAAATTGTGTTACAAATTGTTCTCCAGTGTTATCTTTTGAGAAGCCTCAATAATTTTGAGGGAAGTCACTTAGAATTTTCTTTATATTTTGGTGCTAATTAGCGTTTTGTATCCGCGATTTCAGTTTTCATGGGAGTACGAAAATGTATTCCATCGTCTTTCTGCGAGACCTTACCATTGTCATTGTCCGACAGTTTGTTCGACTTGCCGACTTCCTCGCGGGCTCATTTCTCCTGCAGGTTCTGTCTTTAGTTAGAATGGTCTCTTTTGTCTACTACAATGAAATCTCATTCTTCTTCTAATAATTCAATCATTTAATTCAAGCTATTGATTTAGTGTATGTCTCATTTGGGGTACGTTTAAGTGATTACTTAGCAGCATCTTTGGCTTGATTTTAATATTATCCGTTCCTGAGTAAAAATAATTTTTTGTTTACTTCGATATGCTATTGTGGTGCTAACCTTTTCATCTGTACTTAAGGCCGCCTCTGATTTGAGTTGGGTAAGACCATTAGAAATCTTTAAAATAAGGAATATTTTAACGCCAGGTTACGTTGCACTGTATTGCTATATTGAATTTCTATTCGAAAATTTGTGATTTTCTTGAGAATCGAGAGAGGAGAAATTCTTGAAGAACTATATGATATGATTACCGAATTTAGCTTGAAATATGTATAAATAAATCTTGGTTATTATAAGCAAATACTAATATTCAACTATAACTAAAGCAGGCAATTAATGATATTACCAAATGGCCTGGCGCCTATTTTAAATAATTTTATATTTTGGTTTTCTTTATATTTGAGATAGCAAGCTGTGGAAAGTTAATATGCAGCAAAACTAATCTACAATATGTTTTAAAATTTATAAATTTGATCATGAGCAACATTGGTTACATTATTGTTAGTGTAACCAGACACAGATAAGTGATGGAATTTATTTGATTTCTCTTCACTTTCCTTATTTTGAATCCATTTTGGTGATCTAACCGTTAGACTTTTTAAGACTACCTACTGCTCTTTTTAGTACTTTGATGTATAGAATCAAATATAGTTTATTGATTTCCGGAAGTTCTTTGTATACTCTCCCTTAAAGCACTAATATTTAATTTTCCAAACTTTAACGAACCATTTTTCTTTTGTATTAATGCCTGTTATATTTTAATGTTTTAAGTGTAAAGTTTCACAAACTCAAGTGTCAATAAAGGTAAGTTTACATAAGTTATAATGTAAATCTCAACGGATGTCTGGGGTCGTTAGAATAAATCTACATAAATTACTAAGCAAAAAGTTATTTGAACTTTATTTATAATAAAGCAAGTTGTACCTCAAAGGGATATATTATGACCACTTTGATGTCCCAATGTGTACATATTAATTTATGAATAAAACTAGATTAAACTTTAAATTACTGATTATGATTACCTTAAAGGAAGTTAAAGTATTGGCTTCGAAAGATCTAATGCTATTATAGTAATGTAATTGACGGAAAGTCTGTTAATTAAACAAACTGTAAGACGAGTATTTACACATTACAGAAAAACACAAATATAATATGCCAAAACTCATTACAAACACTACAAACTGCGTGTTTATAAAATTACCCTCATTTTCTGGCATTTCGCAAACCACTCCATTTACCCCTTGAATTAATATGCAATTAATTCTTCAAATTTACGGTTTACCTTCATTTAGCATCCATAAGTAAAAAGGGTTTCATATGTGTGAAAATGCCCAATGAAAAAAGAAAATCTTGGTATGAAGAATTAGGTGTAAAAGAAAATGGAATGTTTAGTGTAGTGATCTTGCTGTAGTAAATTTTTAGGTCTTATTCTTTTCATTATGTTGTGCAATTTTCTGAGCAACAAACACGGTTTTAGTTTTAAGAGTGTTTATAAACCTTCTTCATCGTTATTCTACTGTTAATAATATTAAACAATTCTACTGTTATATTTTCATGGAATAAACTTGTGTAACCGGTGTAAATGGTTTGAAATGCATCTTTAAATCTCGACAACCTTTTTAAGCAACTTTGCTGTAAAATAATCGAAAGAACAATATAACGAGTGATCATTTGAATTTCCAATTAGAGTAGGCTATGACCATTACACAATTTCGGTCTGTATTTTAACCTAACCTTAATCTAACGTATAAACCAACCACATCGCAGCAAAAAGTATAATTAAACGTCAAAGAAAAAAATCAAGTGCGGTGAAATCAGGAGATCTAGCCGGCCATTCTATTGGACCACGTCTTCTTATCCATCTATTAGGAATGATTTCATCTAGGTATTCTCTAACACCAAGTGAATAATGTAGTGATGCACCATCCTGTTGATACCAGACGATTAAAATATTAAAATTTCAAGTTTAATTATTTTCCCCGAATCCTCCATATCTCTAAAACTACTAATTTTAAATAACACATGTGGGGTATGGCCGAACTCAGAAAAAATCTACTTTTTATTTCTTGCTGAAAAATAAGGAGGTTCCATTAAAAAAAAAGACGATGGTGTCATAGGTCCCAGGGGAATAAACTAAAAAATTAAAATTAGCGTCCAAAAAATCCGGAGGAGAAAAATAAAATTGAAGTGTCCTAGCTTTTCTTCCAAACAGCGATAATAAAAACAATATGAATTTTATTCCTTACTTTATTTACACACTGTATAGTGTGATTCACTAATTTTCTAGAGTAGTGCACATAGTGTTAGTTAAACTTTCAATATTTGTTGATTTAAATTAGAACTAGAAGTGAAATGGTTTACTTATTTACTCGAAAATACAGTG
>VTPC01008107.1:12406-32712 GCA_011009095.1 Ignelater luminosus
TAGTTTTAGTTGGATTTTTAAACAGCATATTTTTTTCCATTTTCAATGATATAAGGTTCTATTATGTTTGCAATTTTCAAAACTGTCAAAAGCCTTAATTAAAGTAATCTCATTAAGCATCCAAGCCTGGTTGATTTCTGTAAAAGTTATTCAAAACAATAATGGCAGATAACCAATTTTCTAATGAAGAATTTTTGTAGAATGACTTTATGAGCAACGCTTTTCAGAATGGCAAGTACCCAGTAATGTCTATTTTACACCAGGGTGAGGGCAGGCGATCACGAAAAAATATTGGAAGCCAATGTAGATGATTTTCTTAATAATCTTCTATGGTATGATGAGAGTCGCTTCCACAATAATGATACCGTAAATATACACAACTGCCATTATTGGGCTGCAAAGAATATGGAATATTACAGTTTGGTGTGGGTTAATAAACGGACAAATTTGTGGACCCTATTTTTGAAAAGAAACTTTATATTTACAACGGTATTTGCAGTTTCTGAGCAATGAATTTTGGAAGAAACCAGGCAAAATATGTATTTTCAGCAGGACGGGGTCTTACTTACTTACTTACTTAATCCTATGCCTTTCTACTGTTAGGTGTAAGGCTGGGGAAGTTGGTTTCTTTACATTTTTCTTTCCATAGTTTTCTGTCTTGGGCTACCTGTTTGATTCCTTCCCACTTTTTCCCCTTTTCTCTGCTTCTTCTCACACACCGTCATTCCACGTTTTTCTTGGTCTTGCTTTTTTTTGTTTTTACCAGGCACTCGCGACCCGTACACTCTTTTTACTAGTCTATCTTTTGTCACGTCTACTATTTTTTTATATATCATCTCATTTCCATTGCATTCAGGCATGTTTTAATTTCTCTGTTAATGTCCATGTTTCGCTGCTATACATGATTGTATACTGTAGATTGTGTACTTTTTTAACTACTTCTGTTTTTTATTTTACCTTGTAGTGGTATATTTTGTGATTTATTTTCTTTTGACATTATCATGCTTTTTGTTTTCTCTATATTTATCTTCATGTTTATTTTCTTCAATTCTTGTTTTAACACTTCTAGATTGTGCTGTAGATTATTTTCTGTATCTGCCATTTAGCCATATCATCTGCAAACATAAGTTCGTTTATTTCTAGTTGTTCCAATTGCCAATATCCCAATTTTAATGTCTTCATCTTTTTCTTTGATTCTTTTATTGTTTCGTCTAGTACTACTGAGAATAAAAGAGGGCTCAGCATACACCCTTGTTTAACTCCTATCTTTGTTTCGAATTTTCTTGATTCTTCATTGTTGGTTCTAACTATGTTACTGTTATTTTTGTACATTGATTTTATTACTTCAATACTCCTTTTATCTATACCTCTTCTTTCTAGTGCTTTCCATATATCTTCTCTTTTTATCCTATCGAATGCTTTTTCTAATTCAATAAAGCACATAAATATGTATTTCTCTGTTTTTATTTATAACTTTTTCGCTTGTATTTTTGATCTTATTCCTAACTCTTTTTTTTTGATTATTCTTGTAAATGCTTTTGCAGGTACACTTGTTAGCGTTATTCCTCTGTAGTTCTCACAGACTCTTTTATCTCCTTTCTTGTGTATAGGTAGTATGATTTCTACATTCCATTCATCTGGCACTTTTGTGGACTTCGTTATTTCGTTCAATAATTCTATAAGTTGTGTTATTCCTTCTTCTTTCATATAATTTATCATTTCCGGTGTTATATTGTCTATTCCTGGTGCTTTTCCTAATTTTAACTTTTGTATGGCGTCTATTACTTCTTTTTCTTGTATTTGTTCTATTTCTTCATTATCGTTTATCTCCTCTTGCATTGCCTTTGTGGTTATTTCCGACTTTGTTAGTGTTTCAAAATACTGTCTCCACCTTTCCATTATTTGGTTTTCTTCTGTGATTATATTTCCATCTTTTCCTCTTATATTCATCATGTTACATTCTTTTTTCTGTCTAAGTTGCTTTAGGGTTCCGTAAAAAAGTTTCTGGTTATCCCTGTAGTTTTCTGTCATCTTTTGACTCAATTTTATTCACGTATTTTTCGTAGTCTTCTGTCTTCCTTGTGCTTAGATATCTTGTCCAATGTCCATGCATGTTTTTTCTCTTTAATTTTTGATTTTATATCTGTATTCCACCAGCAGGATGGGTACCTCATAATGGTAGAATTGTAAATAGACTTTTCGATCTTTTTTTCTGGACAAAGGATAAAGTGTACCAGCAACCTTTGAGAGATTTGGAAGATCTTAAATCAAAAACTCGTTTAGAATGTCGCAGACTTAATGCAGCAACTATTCAGCTAGCTACTGGTCGTAGTTTATTAAGGAAAGTAGAATGCTGCTTGGAATCTGAAGGTCAGCATTTTGAATACTTGTTGTAAAATAGGTTAATAAGTTACTGTTTTCATGACAATATTACCTTTTAAAATTATTTTTTCAACCGTTGTCTTTCGATTAGGTTTTTTTCTGAATTTTGTAACTGTTTTGTTTTAAAACCTTGTTATTTTGAAAATTGAAAATAATTTTAGAACTGCTCTGTACAACTTCAAAATATTTTAAAATTTCTTTACATTATTAAGAAAAAACAAAATTTAAATGTTTAAATTGATGTTCGATTGCTATTTGTTATCATTGTCACTTTTACAAATTGGAGTACCCTGTATAGTTTCGAACATTCTTAAATTAAGTTCCTGAATTTTTCTATGATACTATTAACTACCCAGTATATAGTCTGCGCTCTACCAAACTTATTTAAATTTTAAAACAATAATAAAAATGTCCATAGAGGAGATTACAGAAAACAATCTATTTATGTACTACGAAACTTTTTCGCTTTCAATTGTATTCGATTGTTAGTTAATAACAAGCAATTGTAAAACAATTAACGTTTGAACAAATGATAGTTCAAATTACACTCTGTTTTAACGCGCATTAAAATAATTTACTTTAGAGATCGACCTCATAATAGATTTTTTCGAAAAATTTACTGCAGTTCGTAAACACTAACTTATTGTGCACTCTACTCTTCATACATATAAGACAGTACAACATTAACATCGAATGAAGAGGAACAATAATGCGAACTTTTTAAAATTCCTAATAAAAAGATCGTTTGTTTGTTGTTTATGGTACTGTAGAATCTTGTCAATTGTTGCATTGAAGAAAAGAATGAGATCTCTGATTGGTTTTTTATAGATACACAAAGGCCGGCGATGACACATAAAATAACCGTTAATAAATGCATCGAACTTAACAAAAACATCGGTTTTTTTACGGAATGTTTTACCATAGAATGCACAAAACAGTTCAAAATAACAGTATGGCAATATTAAATCACATAAGAATCGCACAAACAAGTTATTTATTTAACATTTCAGGCAGGTCGTTGAATTTTGAGAGTATTCAAGTTTACAAAAGAATACAGCTTAAACGGTATTTTGTTAAATATGTCATCTGATTCTTTAGAATCAATGATCTTTTGCCTTTTGTCTATAATTATACTAGATGAAGTATCTCCATCCCGTTTCAATACAAAAGCGTCTACACAGTTTTTATTTCCTGATGCATAAAACATACACGGTGTCCGCATAATTTAAATTACTTCAGTTCATTATTAAATTAGACCAAAAACAACAGTTGACGTACAAATAAAAATATTCCACGGCCTAAATCTTTCAGCATAGACAAAAGAATTTATTTCTTACTAGGCATATTTTAACATGGCCCTATTTAATGTCAGAGGTGACATTCTTTTTTTATTTGATACCGTTTTTGGTATCTCACTATAGTTATATTACTGTTTACTCGATCGTGTACTAAAAGCTATCGTGGTTGTTCTAAAATCTGATTGTCTTCTAAACATCAAATTTGATTTTTAATATCTCTATGCAAAAAACAAAATCGATTTCCGAAAGAATGCTCATAATTCTTTAATATATTGATATCAATAAGCACAAACATATAGTTACTGGTTCGAAAAACCAGAATGTCCCCAAAACAAAAAAAAACCCTCAGTGGTATTCTAAGCATGAGATTGTTAAAAGAGTATTCTTCCTTTAAGCATAAAACAATTTCTTGTTTGGAGGCAATGCAAGGTGATATTTTCAGTTGTTTAGCTTTGTTAAATTGTCGACAGCAAAACGGTATGGTGCTCTAGGTTATTATCCTTTTAAATCTGAATTTTCTAAATGACAATAGCTTTCAAATGTTGACGCTTCAAGTAGTCTCCAGAGTTCTCAGCGAGCGATGGTCTTCCTTTTCTCAAAGACCAATTTCACGCGATGAAGTCATCAAGAAACGATGTGGTCCATACCGCGAAAGCTAAAGTATATGTTTAGAAATATAGTAACAAGTGAAAACATTAAAAGCGGGAAGATCAGAAAAAGTCTGTGCTCAAAACCTTCAAATCGTAAGTGATGGTCTGTTTAACTAAAATGCCTCATCAGTTTCTAGCTGATAGAAGTAGCTGATTATTATTCCAGTGTATTCATCACTGAATGTTCCAAAAACAGAATTGAAACTATTATTTTCATTATTTATGTTGAATATTAATGTGATGAAACCATTATGATAGCACACGCTCAAGGTATTGCCACATGAATTCATTATATATATCAGAGCTCTGTGTACTTATTGATATTAACGAAAAAGGTCAATTTTTATTACTAAACATAGGTTAGCACATTTAAGGTCACTGCTTCAAATAACTGTTCAGTTCAGGATCAATCCAATACCTAAATTACAACGTCAACACTTCTCCCAATATGGACAAGTCAAAATATTTATAGATATTCTGATATAAATTACGAGATTACAAAAAAAAAACGATTATTTTAACAATAACTCAAGCAACAACTACCCTATCTAGGAACTCAATTAGAAATTATAGGTTACAGTTCGGTGAGACGGCTATTAAGAGAGACTGAAACAACTGCTTTGAAGTATTATGAATTAGGAAAAAACTATCGAGTAAAACATATGTGCATACTACTTTAGAAAGCAGTACTATGTGATAAAGAATACAAAGAAAGAAAAAGAAAAGAAACAATAGAAACGGGACAGAACGGGAAGTAAGCGTAGAAACTAGAAAACAAAATGTGTAAGAATCATGAAGAAGAAAGCGAGAATGAGAGAACAACAAATTGATAAGTTGAAGTAGAAAAAGAAAAACGGAGTACGGACATGTGACTACGATAAAAAGAGAATGCAGAAAAAACAATGGGATAGGTAAAGAAAAAAAGTGAGAAAAAGCGCAAAAGGGGAAAACACATTTTTGAAGAAGAGAATAAGCAAGAATGGAGAGTGATAATAATAAGAAGTAGAAAGATTCTTATTTTGCTTTGTTTTTGGACAAGTTTTCTGTCTTCTTCCTGACATTTCTACCGTGCAAAGAAATTCCCCAACTGCAGCATTTCAGAATTTTCACATTTTCTAACTAAGTCGTTGGATGTAATAAATGTAAGAATGTCTGGCGAAGGCAGCTTGAAATAATCACGTTGATAGTGGATTTAGAAAATAAACCATCCCACACCAAACTGACAAATGAAAACAGTTGAATAAGAGAACCAGTGAAACATTAAACTAGGGAAAAAACATAAATAATTTTCTTAAAAGATCTTCCTCTACTAGAGATTAAATAAATATCAGGTTCTTGGTTCGTAGGTGTAAATGTACAAAGATGCTGCTTAAAGTTTAATTTAGAGCTGCCCAAAAAAAGATCCCACCAAACTTTAGCGTAAGAAGGCCAAATTTGAAAGAAATGAGGACTTTTAGAATTTAGCATTGCTAGATCTGTGTACGCCGAGAAGAATCTCTGCGATTATTTGATGTTAGTTTCCTCTCAGATCTGCATCTATCAATATATAAAGGTGGGTTAGGACATCTTATCTTCAAGATATAGTCCTATGGCAAAATAGTGTTACATGTAAATCTGGGGAAAAATCGTAGCAAAAAAATAGCTTTATCCTCCACGGGAAAAACAAAAAACGTTTTTGTTGTGCCATTATGCCGCAAAGCATCATAAATGGGGAGAGAATGTTCTGGTCTTCTCTTCATATTACCGTAACAACTACTCTGATGATTATACAGAAAGAAGATTAAGTCGTTGTTGCCTCATCCATGATGTCTTGTGGAAGGCGCATTAACCAATAATATAATAAATAGCACTCACTTGTTTTCCCGTGAGAAAAAGAAGCTGGACTTCTCTCCACGATTTTTCCATATGATGCAAATGTATTTTGAATTTCGCACTTTTGCGACATTTGACCTTGAAAAGAGGAGGTTCAAACTTAGCTCTAGTGATAAAAATGCTGCCCTTTGGCAGCAAACGTAAGAAAATGATTAAAACGCAATGGTGTGACATTGAGCAGTTGCAGTGTTTCAAAGTTGGTTTAGGCACGTTGTATCCAATCATGGAAAGATCATTACAATCATAGTATAGAGGAGTTCGTCAGTAGGAGTTGGAATTGAGTTGTCTAAAGATATCGAAATAGAACTAAGTAGTGTTGCCTCACTCCGTTACCTATTAACAAATCCAGTAAAACTTGTTTTCTACCATTTAAGATTTTCCAACTACAGATGTTTAAGAATGGCCAAGAGAAATTACAAAAAATCGTGTGGGTTTCATTCTATCGTCTATCGGGATAGATGATATTTGTTTATATTTCTAAAATGAAAAGTTGTACCAAAATGGGACCTTTTTCTGCTATGAATAACACACTATAAGTCGATAGATAAGTAGACCGTGAGTAATTTGCTTTTGTTTTTTTTTGTCCACATATTCCGGAATTATTTTGGGGAAACGCTCTCTGTCATCGGAAACCTTGAACGGTTAGCTACAAGGAAGCCTTAATGATTCCATCCAGAAATCGGAAAAAAGATTGTCAAAAATCGAATAAACAAATGAAATGAAGATAGCGGGATATATTAGCTATAAGTAAATTGCTAGAGTAAATCCGAAGAAACAACGCCAAAACCAATTGGCGATTGTTCTGTATCAATTAATTATTGCGTATGTTCTGTTGTTCGCTTATTTATTGATGATTAATGGCAAGTTGCATATTAGACTTAAAAATGCAATGAATATTTTACAAAGCACAAAAAAAAATTAAAATCGATTGCAATTTGCTTAAAATTCCCGTCTCGAACCGTTTGGTCTGGACGGTTGAAAATGTATTGTTAAAATAGATAATTAAGTGTCCTCCTTGCGCATATATGGTAGATCTACATACATGTATAAATTTCTCTTTAAAAATTTAAAGCCGTTTAGGTAGATATTTACGCATTTTAACAGACTCTTTGTCGGTATTTCGTGCTTGCCACTTTTTTATATCAAGTTTGTAACCTATGTGTAATATACACTCGAAACACTTAATCTATGCGTGTAAACAGGACAAACCAAACGTAAGCGCTTCTGTGCATGTAGCCCGTTGGGAATGACTTTGTAAGCTATTCATTGCTTTTGGATTTGCCTTGCAAATGAAACATTTCGAAGTTGACGTACCTGTAAGGATACCACCTATTTTTCCGTCGATCATGGTCAGATGTAAAGAATGAGTTACTACAAAAACAAAACTATCGGTTGTAACTTCTACTGGCCTAAGCTGTGATATTTGGTGTTTGATTATCCCCACTTCTTTTTGTACCATCTCCTCAGTTTCCTTTTGGAAAGTAATTTTTATGGGTCGGCAAAATTTTGTGGAAGAAGGTTGGTTGTTTTGCCAAAGTATAGTGTCATTTTCGTCCACAAGTCGGATAGGAACGCATGAAACCACAAACATAAATGAATCATCGTGATTATGATCACTGTCGACAAAGCGTTGCTTATAATTCTGTTGCTCCGCGGCACCATCACATCCTCACTTGTAATTCGTACGCACATTTACGTTATTTTCAGAACTAGAGCAAACCCGCTGCAATACGTCCTTTTGGGTTATCATTATACGCCGAACAGTGTGGTCAAGCAACGACTGCAATACAATTTCTGCTGAAACTTCCGTTACACTTATATTTTCCGGGTAGCAGCGTTTCTTAGCCAATAGTAATTCTGCGTATGTTGGGTATATGTCTGCGTTGTGTGTTTTAGTCTCAGTATGTATTGCTACATACTGATTTTTAGTTAGTTTCTTTTGTACAAAGGAAGCTAAAGCTTTGTCGGATGTAAGTTTGATCGGGCTCTTTTTGCTCTGAGTGATTGCTTTTTTTAACTGCTGTGCGTTTTCTGAACACTCAGACACTCTTTTAACCATTTCTGCGGCTGTTCGTAAGCCTTGAGCGCGTAAAGTAACTTGTGTAGCAAAACTTAGCTCCTCTGCACTTTACTCCAACAATGTAAGAATTCGTCGTCGCTTTGTCACATCCGAAGATTCCGAAAACCTTTTTGCCGGTCTTCCAACTGCTTTAGCTGTTGTTGGTGTGTGTGTCATGATGTCGTCAAAGATAAAATATCCATCAAGCCTCTGAGAATATTTATGTCCAAGGTTATACATACTTGAATGGTTTTCTGCCATTTCTGCCGCATTTGTTTGCAAATATTTTCACTTTTTTTCCTTAAAATATCTTTGACAGGTTCTGTACAGTCGTGTATTGCATAGTCGTTGTATATTTATTAAATCACATACACTCATAGCTGCTGCAATATACTCCGCTTCTGCTGTAGACAACGATACACATGCTTGTTTTCTTGAAAACCATGATATTGCGTTTCCACGATAAAAAGTTATACAACCGCTAATACTCCTCCTATCTTCTTTGTTATTTGCCCAATCTGCATCTGAGAACGTTTCTAATTCTTTCTTCTCGCTTGCTGTATATGTTAGTTCTACATTTATCGTTTCTTTTAAATATCTTAGTACTCTTTTTGCTTCTATCCATGCACTCTTCTTTAGTTTGTCCAAGAACTGGCTTAAATAACTTGTGGCATATGTTATGTCTGGTCTTGATACAGTACTCACAAACATTAGACTTCCAATTAATTCTTTGTACGGTACTTCAATATCTTCTTTCATATCTATTTGGAAACCTTTAATCATTGGTGATTTTGCTCCTTTACATTCTTTCATATTAAATTTTTCTAACATCTTCTCTATGTGTCTTTTCTGCGTTATTTTCAAATTATCTTCTTTTCTTTCTATTTCCATTCCAAGAAAGTTATTCACTTCTCCTAAGTCTTTAGCTTTAAATTTCTTTTTCAGATTATTTATTAATTTGTTGATCCCGTTTTCTTCTCCTGTTATCAATATATCGTCTACAAATATTACTAACCATACTTGTTTTCCGATGTATAAACAAAAATCATTTTTTGATCTTTTTAATCCATTTTCACCTGCAAACTGGTTGAAAGTCTCGTTCCAACACTTTGGACTTATTTTTAATCCATACAACCCTCTATTCATCTTTAGTACTTTACCTTTTTCTTCTTGTAAACCTTGTGGTATTTTCAGATATATGGTACTTCACTATCAAGTTTACTATTTAGAAATGCAGTTGGTATATCTAATTGTTTTATACTCCATCCATTCTGTACTGCTTTCGCAAGTAAAAATCTTATGGTTGTTAATCTGACTATTGGTGAGTAAACATTACTAAAATTATTATTTTCTTGGAAACCTCTAGCAACTATACGAGCTTTTTTAGTTCCGTCTTCCTTTGTCTTAAAAATCCACTTTGCATCTATTGCTTTCTTTCCTTCTGGGAGATTAGTTACTGTCTACGTGTTCATTTTCATATCAGCTTTTAATTCACTTTCAATTGCTTTTTGCCATTCTTCATCTCTACTTAAAGCTTCTTCATAAGTTTTAGGATCTTCTTCTTCTGCTACTAAACAAAATGCTGTATATAGTTCATACTCATCTAAATATTGTGGTTTTCTGATTCTTCTCTTACTTTTTGTAGTTGCTTCACCATTTCGTTCATCTTCTCCCTCTTCACTTTCTTCTTTTATGGTTTCTTTTTTCTCTTCACTTACACTTTCTTCTTATAATTTCTTCTTCTACCTTTTCTTCTCTATAATATACATTTTCTTCTATCTTGTTTACATTATATTTTATTTGCGATTCATCAAATCTTACATCTCTTGATATCATAATTTCATCAGTTACTGGATTCCATACTCTATATCCATTCTTTCCATATCCAACCATTCTAGTTTCTTGAGCTCTTTCATCTAATTTGGAATTTCTTGGCAGCGTTACTATCCAAGCTTTTGCTCCAAATACTCTTAATTTATTTAATTCTAATTTTCCTATAAATAAATTAGCTGGAATTTTATTATTAATAGCTGATGATGGGCAACGGTTTAACTGATATGCTGCACACATTATTGCTTCGCACCATAAATGTTGCAGTTCTGTTTCTATCATCATTGTTCTAGCTTTATTGTACAGCGTACGGTTTAACCTTTCTGATACACCGTTCTGTTGTGGAGAGTATGGTCGTGTGTATTCAATACTTATACCTTTCTTTTGACAATATTGTTTGAAATCATTCGATGAAAATTCACCTCCATTATCACATCTTATTCTTCTTACTTTTACCTTCTTCTGAGTGTTTATCTCTCTGATATAATTCTTCAAATTTTCTGCTGCTTCCGACTTCTGTTTTAATAAGTATACTTTCACAAAATGCGAATAGTCATCTGTGATGGTCTGAGAGTATTTATAAGCTTCTTTTGAAATAGGTGTGATAGGTCCTGCTATGTCAGTGTATATTAATTCACCTATCATACGACTTCTTGGTTTTATCTGTGATGTGAATGGTAGTCTAGTTAATTTACTTTTCATGCAAGGTCCACATACTTCTTTGGATGCTGGCAGCTTCATTATTTGTAATCCCTTTCTGTTTAGATGTCCTAAACGTTGGTGCCATATATCAGTATTACTTCAAATGATATATTTCCTTGAAATGTAAATAATCCATTCCTTTGCTTACACTCCCATGTTTGATTACCTTTTATAATTCTTGCCCTATGCTTATCAAATATTATTGTATAATTTCCTTTAACTAATTTCTTCACTGATAATATATTATGATATACTTCAGGAACTATTAATGCTTCTATATTTATTTTTCTTCCTCCACTATATATTGCAAGTATACCTTTTTTATTTGCTTGTAGGATTTGTCCATTAGCAATTTTGATTTTTATTTTGTTTTCTAATTCTGTCACTGTATGCATAAATCTTTCCATTTCTTCTTTTATTAAATTTTATGTTGCACCTGAATCTACTATAAATTCTATATAATTCTCTTTTATTTCGACATTATTACACATTTGTTCTTCATTCACTGCTAAAAAGTTGAATTTTTCACCTTGGGTTATATGTGTTTCTTGTGTATTTCGATAATACCCTCGTCCTTTTCCATAAGAGTTATGTTTTTTGGTGCGGCTTTCTGATGCTTTATGTCCCCTTTTATGACATTTGTAGCATTCTATATGCTTTGGTGCACTGAATGCTGTTTCTTCTATTGTTTTATTTCTTTTATCTTTTCGTTTAATCTCAGCATCAAGGAGACATGACTTTACAAAATCCAGAGTGATGTCTTTCTCTGCACTCATTGTCTCAATGGTTGTTACAACGTTTTCATACCATTCTGGTATCGTAAGTAGAAGGTGACATACTTTGTCAGTCTCTTTCATTATCGTACCAGTTGATTCAATATTATTTATATATGTATCAAATTTTAAAAAATGGTCTTGCATTTTATCGTTATTTTTACACTTTAATGTTAATAACTGTCTTCGTAAATACAATTTGTTGAATGTACTTTTTCTTTCGAATACATTTTCTAGACATTTTATCATTTCTTTCGCAGTCTTTGTTTTTTTAACATATTCTAAATATTTATCGGACAGGCATTGCACAATCATGGCCCTAGCTTTTATATCTGACTTTTTATTTGCTTCTGTAACTTCGGATTCTAATACTGCTTCTACACTTTTTTCTTCCAGTAATAGTTTTACTCTAAATTTCCAATTCGTAAAATTTGTTCCATCTTTTAATTGTGGCAATACATTTAATTCATTCGACGACGCTATTTTGTTTTTCTCTAAAAATATAACCTTTTTAGTGCAACTTGTAATTCATAGTATTTTCATATTTTCTTGCATATATATTTAACTGCTTTTATTTTTATATTTCTGGGCCCATAACCTTTTAATATTTAATAGTTTATTTTTATTATTTATATAAAATAAAGACACACAATTAAGTTCAACAGCTCTAATAAAAACTTTGTTTTTTAATACATCATACAAAGCCACCTACTTACATCTAATCTCATATTACTTCGAAAACTATTACATCGAACAATCTAACAACTTCCAGCAACTCTCCTCTTCGAATTAGACCCGAAGGAACTAAAATAATCATACAATATAATTATGACAAATTATGACCAACACTGGCACACGCCAACTCAGACAGATAAATGAGCTATTTGAACAATGCACAGTAATTTGTTGCAAGTTGTTTCAAACGCAACTCTGCTTAGTCAAACATTAATGCTTGATTAATAATAAGTTCAATTTGTGCGTAAATATAAAACTATTTTTTGAAGTAGTTGCAACATATTCTTGAATACTTCAGATGCATTTATAAAACACTTACCTTTAGGCGATTTAGCCATAATAATTCTTACTTAAAAACAACTGTAGTAAATGTCTCAAATAACTGTCTATTGTGACACATCAAAATATACTAACAATGATTTGTTGACACCACGAACAAATACTAGTCTAAACTTGTTTATATGTAACGACAAGAGAAGTGTGCGGAAATAATGTTTGTACTTCTAGTTCATTAGACCTTCTAGAACTCATTTATGTACAAATAACATTAATTAGACATTACAGGTAAAATGAATTTTGATCGCCTAGATCGGTTTTTTGTACCTCTGTGCGCCGTTTTGAACAAAATACGTCATCACTCATCAGACAAAAGTACATCTCATTTAAGCTATGCAGCTTTGGATATTAATTTATTGTTGCAAAATTAATTCTAAATTCTAAGCTTTTAAAAGATTTTGTTGTCGAGCATCAAAACATCTGTTAAGGTTAGTGAGAAGAAAAGGAAGAATTAATTTTGCTTATTCAACAAATTAAAAAACATTACTTTTTTTTCATACAGTAAAAAACACTGTAAAGATCGTTTTCTGCATTAAAATGATGCCATTGCCCCTACTTTTATTGCAAAGAAAATGAAAAGTCATCTGTAATAACTATAACAATAAAATATTCATGCTCTAGAAAGTTATAAAATTTTTATTTAATAAACAAATAACTAAAATTATCTTGAATATTTTAAATCATATTCATACTAAAATTAAAAATTAAAATGCATTACATTACCATTGTGTTTCGGAACTATCTGCTCTTACATCTTCATACGCTTCTCTGATCGCTTCGGTATCCAAACTCGTTGCCATTGCGACCTATAAACATAATTCCTTTAATTTTTTCATTTATGCATCCCACTATCTTCTTTTCATAGACAGTCATTCATATTTAATGTAGGCCATTAATAGTTTTCCTTTTCTGCATATTTCTTAATTGTTGTCAAGTTTTTAATAATTTAGACATTTATAAAATGCTAATATTGAAAGAAGACAATTAAATCGTCTAAGAATGGTAAAACAAAAATCGTGACAATTAAAACATAAATAAATAAAACGTATACAGTTAAGAACGGAAATATTAAAACATAAACAAACTGTAATAAATATTTAATCACTTAATTAAGTTCCCAAATTAATTATTTTTTATTATTTTCTAAATAGAAGTCACTTTAACAGTACTTTGAGAATAGAATGCAATTTCGTATGTATTCAGTTAGTTTATTCTTTTAATTACACGAAGATAATTCTTTTTTGCTCCTTGTTTTTGATCTAAAAACAAAATTATTTCAAGCAGCATCATTAAAATGAATTTGCAAGAAAAGTTAATCTCGTTGTAAATTTGCCTGAATTCATTTTTACCTTTTTGGTTAAACAACTAAAAGAATCTAAGTAATTTATTGTGGAAATTTTTAAGTAAGCAAGATATTAAGTTATAATAAAGTCTTTAGGAACGTTATTTATTGAAGAAAATCAATTATTTTGACATCTAATTATTTAAACATAAATCTTAAAAGCAATTAAAAATTATTAACTTTCTTATTCACTTACTAAAGAATTATTTAACCAATATCAAAAGATTCAAATAAATTAAAACCACATTTATTACCACTCAACCCGCAAACACCACCACATCACAATCTATAACTAATTTTCTTTTTAATTTTACAGCTACATAGGAACAGCAATAATATAAAACTCACATTAATAACTGCAGGTGGCATGACGACAAATTCTATATAATTGAGTATAATCTTGTCGAACGGTTTAAAGACCGTTTAAAACTAACCCTGATGCACGTTTTTTCTTTTTAATGCGGAAAAAGGAGGTCGTCGAAAATGTTTCTGCAAATGCAGACAACCGACTGGCAGCTACAATCAATTTCTTCGTAAAAAGAATAATCTTCTGCCTGTCAGTAGGTCATCATATGCATGGGTGGGAAAGTTGCCCACCAATAAACCCCTTTTACTCGAGGATATGAAATATTTAAATAAAAACGGAACTTAATTATGTCCAAAAGGCATAATGTACCCAACTGTATTATAGCAAAAACTGTTAAGTCTTCACTAATCTCTGTATATAACGTAGATTAACTTTAATATCTTTTTTCCTGAGCAATTGCTATCTATTTTTGCTTGCAAAAGGAACAAAAAAGTTTCGTTTGAATCTCGAATTTAATTTTTGTTTGAATTCCTTTTAAACCGTTTGTAAAATTGTTCGTATTCAAGTATAAAGTACTCTTTGAATGCCGGAAATACATTACACATAATTGCCTAGTAATTTTATATTTCCACCCACAAACACTTTCGTTTTCAAATAATCATTCCTGATGTTCATGAGCGACGTCTGTCTAATTCTGTTTTATTCAAAAATGTATTTGAATCTAATGACTTTCGACACTTTTCTCGGAAACGACGCATTTACTAAAAACCGTTAAATGTCTAGACAACTTAATAGCACAATAGTAGTAGTATTTTTAAGAAAATATGATAAACAATTTTAAAGATGTAGACAAAAGCGAGATGTTAAATGCCCTTTTTGAAATCCCTAGATGCATTTAATTGCATAAACTGAAACATAGTGTGAATTTATGAAGTCTGGCACTCGAAGTTAAGAGACGCTCTGAAAAATGTAGAAATGAAACTTCTTGGAGGAAAACCATCTTTTCCAGACTTCGAGAAGAATTTTGGATAGGTACAAATACACTTTTTTGGCACGTGGAGATACTATGGCAAAAAAGTCCCCAAGAATGTCACCATTACCTTTACTGTAATCGCAACCATGTTTGATGATACGAACTTTCGAGCCTACAGGCAAAAACGATTTAAAAAGGGCTAGCATACTAGTCTTGTAGGGAGCTTAAAAAGAATTATTAACTGAGAGGTAGACTGATGACGTACCGTCATAAACGTTGTTAAGACAAAATCCTCATATTTGCATCTTTATCGAATTAACAAAGGTTAATATCAATCGCCATTGCATCGATTGCAATACTAGGATCTTATCCACATCAACGCTTCAATATTTGGGCGATCCGATTTCCATAACCTAAACAAGTTGTCAAAATGATAATCGATTTCTGTTGGAAGATTGAAAACCAACGCTGAGTATCTAGGCTCTTAGGACCAGCCAAGTCAAAGATTAAAGAAAATGAAATGAGGCATTGAATATTTCATATCATATGTTGTGCCTCCGCCATCCATTTAAAGTTTGCAAATGCGGTAAAGTTGCTAGACTATTCTTTTAGCGCCTGAACAGAGACCGTCAATCCGAGAAAAGCAAGGAGAGAGATCCTCAATCCAAAGAATCTCAACAGCAGAAATCGTATTGGTGATCCACGACCGTCAAACGGTTGAAGCACGGATTTGGGACTGCATTTCTGCAATAAGGTTGGAAAACCAAAGAAAAAGAAAGCAAAATAGTGGAGCCGTCAATAACCGTTTCCCTGACTACAGAGTCCATTATTTCCAAAAGTCATCACCGTCCTTTCGTTTATCTCTGGTAGAATCGTTTCGCTCATCATGCCAGAAGGAAGAAATCCGATATATCCCCCCAGTATCATAAACCATTTCACTAAAGTAGAATCGATGACTAAATTGGGAAAGTTTGGGCTGGGCCAAGAAGGAACCATTGAAGAAACGAGAAAAAGGTTAGGTGCATACCGTAAAAAAGCTCGACTATGAATGATGCTCGTTTTGTTCTATCTCTAGATAAAAATCGATTCTTCCTTTATGCAAAAATCTTAACACGCGCAAAGAGTTTCGATTTTCCTCTGTCAGATTTACAAATGGTTGTATAAATTAAGATTTATTCTGTTTTCTAAAATTTCCCTTTCAATTCAAAGATAAAGCAAAGGTAAACCGCAAGTTCAACTCTTCTGTCAAGATTCTTAAAATAATAACCCTTTGATTCTTTAGAACAATCAACCATTTAGACAGTTTGTACACATCAGGACTTATCATCCCCGTTTGGCCGTCAAAGAAACATTTTTCAAGAAATTAAGACTAAGTCCTTTTGAGTCTTTGGACAACAATCTTCAAGTTTGATTATTGGTGACTCTTTAAGGATTCCTTAACTTTCAGTTCAACACCACTATATCTTCACTTTTATTGAGACAGATAATACACGTATCTCGTATTTTTGAGCCAAGAAAATTTAAATTCAAAAAAGAAAAAACGAAGTTATTTATATTTGTATTTCTCCTCCAATTAGTTGTAAGCAGCTTAAGTCATATTCTAGACATGGTTTATTGCATCCCATTGAATCTTTCTGGAATATCAAATAACTGCCAAAAATACTTCCTGGGTAGCTACATATATGCCCAATTTCTCGAATTTCTGTGGTAATTTACTCTTTTTGGAACTCGCTATTAAGGTCATGGTATTTGTGAATGCAGTGTTATGTTACCAGGGGGGTTTTCCCAGGTTTAAATTAATATTTTCTTAAAAACAAAACTTTTTGAAAAACTTCCTCAAAAGTCTCTAAATCAATTTTTAAACCTGTCTTCTGAAGATTTTACTAAGAAATTGTGTGCGCAGTTGTCTTTCAACGTTACATATCATTCGTTTCCTAGATATTTGATAATAATGATAACTATGTATGTAAACTCTAAATTTCTCCTCGATGATTTCTCCAGCTTTTTTTCCTAAAATATGTAGGCCCCAAGTTTTTTCTCAATAAGTAAAAATTTTTTCATCTTTTTTCTACGAAATATATATAAACTTGAAATTTTTCTCCAGTTGGAATTTCCGCATTGTGGGGAAAAACTTTCCCCGTCAGGTGACGCTATAGGAAATGAAAAAAGCCTTAAATTAGTTTTGGCCTTTCATAGGCGATATGGAAGTTCAATTTGTAAGATAAGAACTTATGTAAAACTTCCTCTAGTGTGATCTTTTCTAGAGAAGTAGAAATTTTTTAGGAAGGTATCCAACAAACATTCTTTTGCATTTTTGTCAGTTTCACGAGTATTTCTTTACCTTCCTTCCTGGATTAGTACTTGTTCTAATTGTAGTTTTTATTCATGCACCCTAGAAGATGGAGAAGTACAAAGTGATTGTTAGCCGAGAAAAATTAGAAATTTTAGTATTTCGATTTTTCCTTACTAATATTTGATTTAATAAAAGTTTATTACATATTATTATTATTTCACAAGAACGGCAGGACATTATTAAATTTATATTTTAGTTAGTTTTCACTATCGTCTTTGCCAAACAGAAATTAAAAGTTTATTTTTTAATTAAAGAATTCTGTTCACGAAGAGCAGAACGCTCGCAAATAGATATTAAAACCGCAATAGCCGCTTCCCATGCCCAAACCACAGTTGCTGATTTATAAATGCTAATTTTAATCATGAAAAAACCCGACATCGGCGCATTGATTTGTATAAAGCAAAAATCGAAATAACATAATGTTAATCTGTTACATCTGCTCCTGCTGGTTAAGTAGGTATTTTAATGCTTTTCAATAAGGAATTAATAGAAGTTTCAAAGCGCTTTTTTTGTTCCATCTTAAACCAGCGTTCGCTTTTTCTTTATTATATTTGTTATGTAATGAATGATTTTTTAATTCGTCTTTAACAATTAAGTGATGGAAATATAGTTTTGTTGTAAATTTTTATTTTTACGCAAGCAAATTATATTTCTAACTTCTTTTGATATTATTTTAACAATACTATTAAATTCTGACAATCAGAAGATTTTGATTGTTCCATAATGTCTATGTTAACATAAACTTGTTCCTAGGAAAAGATTTGAACATATTGGTGTATCTAACTGAAGACGAATTTTACTGAATCATTGAAATGTTGAGTTCTCTGTTAATAGTACTTTTGTAATTTTAATGATAATGACCTTTGTTTTCAAAATAACTCCAAAGAAGGAAATCTTATATTTTCATTTTTTGACTATAGCTTTCTCATTGTTAGGTGTTACTTAAATCAATAAAAATTTTCTACAGGCATTTGTCTTAAACATATTCAACGTATCCAAATTTCTATGTGAAGTTTTGATTTTCTAGGGCCATCACAAAGTTCATGTTTTTCTTATAAACGCAAACTTGAACATTGGCTATTATTCATATCATAAGTAGATTGATTAGAAATGCTATAGATTTACTGAATTTTTTCCTTCTTTGACATCACGTTCTTTTCAAATACTATAGATTTCCACCAAATTTCCTCAAACACCTACATAATGTAAATAATATAAAACTATGTGCACAGTTACACCAGCAATTGTACACAGTTTTCCAAATGAAAGTTCTACTAGTTTTAGGTGAAACTTCAAGTAGAAGGAATGGTATTACAAATTTGTTTATTATTAGGTACATTGGCGCCCAACGTGGGGACCCAGCAATTATATGTGATGGTCGTCTATTAAAATCATCATACTATTTATACCATAAAGTAGTAAAGTAAAACTTATTTCAATGTCAAAATGATGCAGTTATGGTTTTGAAAATCGATATAAAAAATTAAGCTTGGGATATTATATTTTCATCGAAACGTATTCTCCTAGATTAGAAGATGTCTTGGTATCAAATATGTGACTCTAGGCGTCAAAAACGAAGTCAGGTCGATAGACTCGCTGATATAAATGCCACGAGCAACTGAAGTTCAGAATTTTTGCCAATTTAGGAGATCTGTCATATTCGTTTGAGTATCATTTTCATTTGTTTTTTAAATATGTTCAAATATGGCATCAGATATTACCTATAACGTAACCTGAGAAGACCATCTCAAAGGAATCAAAATCTTGAGCTAGATCTTGACTGTGACACCTTCTGCAGATTTTTTTTATGGAAAACTGAGGGGCAAGAAGTTAAGTTTCTAAGCAAAAATAAAGAAATTCTCAGATTAGGATTGCTGTTGTTGACTTTAACTTCTTCCAACGGTTTTTATTCAAATTTGTGAGTGCAGACAAGTTTTCTCTGGGCTTTTCTCAATATGTTAATTAGTTCTAACAATGAACAACATTTATTGATTTTCCTTTTAAGGTGTACGTAGAGTCTTCTTAGATAAGTATCACATTAAATCTTCTTGTTGATGATATGTTCATTGCCATCTCTGGTTTCTGGTAGTAGAGATCTGAAGCTTACATTCTTTGGAAGCTTTTTTTTTAAAACACACAATTACTAACAATTTGTACTTTATCACGTCTAAATTATTTTCAATACTCTTGCTGAAGACAATACATTTATAAAAACACAAAAATTGAACCAAATACATTACTAGCATCCGACTAATCAAAGACCTCTATAAATTATCATAGAGCGCTAGCTAAGGTAATGGATTATGGAAGCAGCACACCAAATCTAAAAGCTAAAGTACACTGCGGACCACGTCAAACTTTTCGTCTAGAGAAAAGTAGAGAAAATATGTTTCATTTATAAAATTAGTCAATCTCACACTCTTAAAATCCACGTCTTAAAAACCTTCACCACCGAAGATTCTCCCAGAAGATATAAATCCAGAAATGACAATATTGTTCATTCTTCTACTTGTAAAGATAAAACGAGCCTGAAGACCAAATTGAAACAGCTAATAAGGGAATTCAGTAGTTGTAATGGAAACTGAAAACTTTCTGCCACCAAGAGCTGCTATGGCATTTTGAACGATACGATGTCGCCAAAATATGTCAAGACGTTTGACATTACTAGAATGTAGCAGTTTTGATCTTCATGCC